>CM060843.1:81291868-81504368 GCA_030762175.1 Metallyticus violacea
TAATGTAACTTCTAAACTACAAAAGCCGGCAGCATGGCAATAGCTTGGAAATCAGCGTAGCAGCTGCTGGGTCGGCAGGTACAATCAGCTGTTACCGATATCAGGGCTGGATTACCTTGAACCTGTCAGGAAGCGTTATCTCCTTCCAACTGTTATTGGGAAGCGGTTTAGTTGTACTAGGGGTCGTATTTGAGCATATTTGCATGTTTTTATATTTATAATACGAACCATAGAAACTAAAATAGATAAACCTAACAGAAAAATGTTAAAGAAAAAACATAGTCAAAAACAATCTCAATTGTAAATCACATGCTGCGACTGTTAGGGGTCTTCGGAATGCCCTATCTCTCCAATATGAAAACAGTGCATATAAAGTGTACGTTTGCTATGTAGAACTGGGAACTGAAAACTTTTCGAGGTTATTTATGAAATCTTTAGCAATAACTTAACATAGGAATTTTTGTTATCTATGCTTTATTAGAGAAATATTATTTTTATGAGTAATGAATTTTTACTACACTTTTGTGTTATTTCCTATAGGTTATTTCGATAAAATAACTTTATCAAAAATGCCGTGTTATACTAAATACAAGTGTTTGTAAAACATATCCTGAAAATTAGAAAATGTTCTTCCTCTGCAAACTCATGAGGCACCTGTGTTTATAAAGAAACTACGAGTATTTAATCATTACTTCATTTACTACTATAAACTCATCTAAATATACTTCTTGCGCATAAAATTTGGAAAGAAAGACATTTGTCATTAATTGGAAATATTACATCATATCACTTTAATATCTAGATCGTATAATGACATTTTCTAATCGAGACACTCCCACGCAGAGCAAAATTTTGTCTCAATTTTTAACTTAGTTATAAGTTAGAAAATTGCATAAACTATGCACCATTAAAAGGATGATATCCCATAGATACTTAATACATATATAAAAATAAAATTTCTATAATTTTTACTCTTTCTGGAGCCTCTTAAATGTCTTTCGTGTTATTTGCGAAGAACAAATGTTATAATGTGTATTTGTACATAATTTATGGATTGGTGCATATTTCAGCATTTAGCCTGTGAAAGACACAGAAGATTGGAATACGAAGTTCATAGAAGAAGCGAAGGTAATGAAATACGTTTATATTAACTGTAATCTGGCTTAGCGCATAATTTGTGGACAGTTCGGAAGCAATCCGCTCTAGTTGATTGTCAGCAAATGTAAGACAGGATGGGTGACAAGAATACATAGCCGAAATAAGAAGCGCTCTTGTCATTTGTTTATGCAAAAGCTTAAGTTATGAGATTTATCACAAGAACGCTGCAATATGATTGGCGCGAACGGTTTAGTGTGTATTGCTAGATTTGTGTGTGCTAAACTTTCAGAAGTCTTGCATTTCGTTTTGGTGACACATTAGTGCCCGGAGTACACTGTAGAGTGCATTGTATAAGAGATGTTCTGCAAAGAATGATTATACATTTTTACATGCATAATTGCGTGCAAAAATTTAACTTTACAATATTTTGTTAAGTAATGCGTTACGCTCATTGTGTAACGGGATACTCAGTTTTAATCCCATATAATTAATAAACAGTTATAATAGTGTATTCCCACAGTTTAATATATACATTTTATGATATATTTATATAAAATGATGTACATTGTTCACGAAACAGAAATCTCTGCTGTAAGGATAAAACGTTCATGTATCACAAAGAAGCGACTTCTTGATGCCATCCTCAAGGCCAGACATTGCCTTCAATAGCAAGGGAGCCTTTCTTTTCATCTTCGTTAAAACGGTTCTTGAAAGAAAATCTGTGGTGGATAGCTTTCACCTTGAGCAACTGTCCCTTAAAAAGAGAAATTTTAGCTTCTGTATAACTAACAATGAAATACGTATAGCCAATCAGTTCTATAATTTTAAAATGTTTCTTTCAGAAATTTCCAGCGAAAGATATTAAATCAACCAGGAAGGAAAGCTTGCTTAGCATGTAGTAGGTTCGAAATTTTGAATTCTCGTGGAAAGACGCGTAGGGAAACTATTAAAAGCATTTTTAGAGGTTTTAGGGCGCAATTCGCTTGGGAAAACGAGAAGACAATTCGCTTCGGAAGATGAGAATTGTAGCTTGTGAAGTGCAGCAGTCATCTTAAGAGGTATGAAAAGTATATCTCGTTTGTGAAAGATGGAATAAGCGTAATTTTGTTTAGATAAGACAATCGTGAGAAACTGTAGTTAAAAAACGTCTCGTTAGTCCTAATTTTTGGGAAAATCAGCGGACAACAATCACTCCAAATAGGGCTGGATTATATACGAGAGGACTTGTGGGTTACATCGTTAGGAGCTATCTCAAAATTTCACAGCTCCTTGTAATTGGTACAGATGTGTCGCGAAAGGAAAATGACAAATAAAATTCGCAGTGAAATGTGACCGTTATGTTATTTTGTGAAGCCTTAATCCGCATCTTCTCCTCCCCTGGAAACTCTCCAGAAAAGCTTTAAACTCGTTACAGATACCTTGAGAAGAACACGTCTTCAATAGCGGCAGGAGAAAGTGATCTGCGAAGATATCGAAGCCGCGACAGCCTACATTCTACAACAGTCAACATAAGATTTACTCCAGTCTAAAATAAAAATTCATGTTCCAATGCAATTAATAAACAGTTCTTTTTATCACTGCCAAAAATTGACACTTCAACGTGAGAGCTTAATTAATTATCCCCCCACAGTTATACCCCCGATCCTCCCGCCGCAATTGTTATTTTCGCCCCCCCCCCCTGTGAGAAGTATGGAAATTGAGTTATATTCAGTTCCGCTTAGAGCAAAATGGAGGTGACAAGCGATGTATAATATGCTACTCTGAAATTCTACTTTCTTCTCAACAAATCTGGTCTAAATATGGTTTACATTTTTTAAAGAGAGAAGGCAATCAATTTCAAAGGAAGGTGCACCCATTACTCCAGTTTGTGATCAAACGGAAGAAAACATTAACACCGCTGCTATCAGTGTGAGAGAGATAACATTAAGAAAACTTTCAGAAATTCTGAAAACTTCACTGGGTGCCAGACTTGATGACGAATAGGAGTGTAGAATAAACCCATTATAGGCAGTTCATATGTATTGTCCTATACATATGACAGGCTCTGGAGTGAGAAACAGATTTGGTTTCAAAAATACAGGTTGGAATATTTGAAAAGGAGAAACTAAACAATAAATCATATACTAGTCTCTTAAATGTCCCCATCATTGTATTGCATAACTGAGATGTGAACAAATGAGCATAAGCACCTGAAACTACTACCTAGAGTATTTCTGAAACTGATGCCCTGTTTTTACCGAAATAAAACGGCTCATCGACTGATTGATTTGAGTTATTTACGGACGCTCTTTAACATCTCAGGTCATCAGCGTCCCATTCTATTCAGGGCGTGAAACGGCCGACATATTTTGCTCAGAGGCCTCTTCTTTCAGGTTTGAGGTTCTTTATCGTGCCGTAAATGTACGACATGGGACCCACGGCTTTACTTCCCTTCCGGAGGAAGCCCATACTTAACGTACGATTTTTACGCCCGAAAAAATCCATCGGTCCTAGCCGGGATCGAACCGCGATCTTGGGTTTAGACGGCAATTATGGTTACCACTACACCACCAGGACCGATATTAGAGCTCATCGAGGTAGCCCATTCCACGATTCCAACAATTATTAAATAACGTATTTCTAGCACATTTTTCCAAATGGAACATTGCCTTATGACAAAGAAAATAAAACTAGATGAAATTAAAATGTCAATGGGTTTTTTTTAACATACAAAACACAACATATATTTTCCTTATATTGTAGACAAAATTCGTACACACACATATATATATTTTAATTTGTATTTATATATTAAAATGATTAAAACGTTTCAGGCGAATGCATGTCAAAACACTTCAAGTTATGAAAAAAATAGCAAAGGATTTTATTTGTTCTGTTTCAGTTGGTCTATACATGACTGTACTGAAATGTTTGAGTACGACGCAATAACATACTATAGAACAGGCAATACAAAGCAGAAATTAATTATTTTCGGTCAAAGGATCCACTAAACGTCAGAATGGTATTAAAAACTTGTTCTATTTATAGCATGGAATTGCCCCTTAAAAGTGTGACACGGAGTTCGTTTCCACCCCGTATGTAAAACTAATTTATAAAGATGTAACGAAATCTGAAAAAGTCAAGTAATACCTGCATAGTGAGTAGGCTACCATAAAGAGTGAAACGCATCTACAAATGATATAATGAACTCGGAAAAAGAAGTAATATCTGTACATAGTGAGATAGGATTACGTAAAGATATAAATATTAAACAATAATAAACAGGCAGTCCAGCAAATTATGGAGAAAAAACTAATGCATTGTATACCGACATAGAATAACGTACATAGAAGAGCACGAGAGTTGTTAAAGAATGTTCATGAATTTTTACAGGTTTAATTTTCTGCGCTGAAATTTAATTTTACAATATTTTGTTCGCTTAGTGCGTAATGTACACGTAGTACTTAATTTCATTGTTGTCACTTCCGATTACCGCCTGTGAGAGGTGTGCAAGTTGAGAAATGTTCGGTTCCACCTACAGCAAAATGAAGGTGACAATCGACGATCAATATGCTGCTCTGAAATTCTGCTTTCGTCTCAACGAATCTTCAGCTGAGGTCTAGGCCACAATTTCAAAGGAAACCAGATGTTGTTTGTTGACCAGTAACGGATACACAAAGTTTTTGCCTATTTGAAAACCCCTGTCTTTGTTTATATTGTCTGGATGCTGCTCTGTTTTCGGGCATCTCTTCTAGCCAGAGTAAAGTATTCTGTTGTTTCTCAACTGCACATACAACATTTGCGCCACAGCTATCCCAACACTCCTATCTCTTCCCACTTCTAAAGGTTTTGAATCTCTGCCTTTTCCAGACACTTTCAGTCAACTATGATGCTGGCCGTAGCGTTAGCGAAAGCTTTGCTGTTCTTTTAATTAATTTAAACTAATGACCAGCGCAGAATAACCCGACAGTGATAAATTTTAATAACAACACCAGCCATAAAAGCCTAAAGTGTGTTATAAAATATCACCTATTTATATTTTTTAACTTCTCAAAAAATAAACTTAAAATTGTCCACAAGAAGAATGTTTTAAATGGCATAAAGCTCCTTACAGCATCACAAGATGCTAAGCACCGAAATTTATTATGCTAGATAACGTTACATAGTGATATTCCTCACCTTCCTGTTTACATCATTAAGAAAATTTAACCTTGGTTTCATACAGGGTGTAAATGATTCCTTTAATATTTAATATTAACTTGAGATTTTGCTTAAATAATAAAATGCTATGTACGTTTCTACTGCAAACTTGAAAGATAAAAACTTTCGCATCAGTTATTAGTGTTGCATCTTCTGCAATTTAGTGCTTAAGCGACACAATTCTGGCAGATTTTTCTTCGGGCATTGTTAATAAATAAAATGAAAGCACAATTGGGTTAAACTATTCTAATCTAGAGGGCTGTTCAATAAAGAATGATCATGATTTTTGTCGTGAACATACCTTTACTCATCCCCATAATTTTAATATTTTTCAAAGCAGTCCGCGGTGTATAAATTAATATATGTTACCTGTCCCAGTGTTTCTGCCATTCTTCAAAGACAAACTGCAAACCAGTTTTGGGCAAGTCAATAATCGCCTCCGCAGCCTTCACTACTGCTTCGGGTGATGGAAAATGCCTCCCACGAAGAGTACCTGGAAAAAAAAAAAATTACACGGGGCTAAATCTGAACTATAGGAGGGTGAGAAACATACTTAACGTTGATTTTTGTGACATATTTAGCAAAATCTTTGGCGATATGCGGCCATGCATTATCGTGATGTAGCATTCAGTATATTGCAAGGAAATGTGACCTTTTGCATGTAATATTGTTGTGCAGAGTTTTCAGAATGTCTCTGTTGTATTCCCGTAAGGGGGGGGGGGCGCGGCTTTGGTCGTTGCTCTTCAGATGCTCCAGGCGCGGGCTCTGCGGATCCTGAGCGCCCGCGGTACCTCTGGCGTTACTAGAGGAAGCCGGGTCGAACTTGAGACGAGCCCCTCCCGAAAGGGAGTTGTCCGGATTGGGTTGGACTCGGCGTGGCAGTGGTACCCGGAACTCACGGGTAATTGAGTACTCGCAAGAGCGGTGTGTCCCAGGGGAGTGCCTAAGGCGTGTATCCTGGGGGCTGGTGCGCCGGAAACACCGTCATTGTGGGGAGGTGGTGGCTTCCTTAATGTTGGGGTCACTCACCCCTATAAAGGAGTGGATCTATGCTAGTACGACCTATCAGCCAGTGAAACTCTGGTAGCTGGGTGCGCTCGGCTTTTGAAGTTGCAGTTCACTCGGTGCGCTTGGGCGACGTAATCGCCTGCAGCCGAATGGCGGGTCGGTTTAGGAAACAAGATGCCGTCCTAATGCAAAAAACCACGGGGCACACAGACCTCTGTGATATAGTGCGTGCGCTACGCCCCCTGGACCTAGAGCCTGGTAGTACCCGAATCCACATGTCTCTGTTGTATGGCCCATTTACAATTGTGTGTCAGAGTAAAATATCGAAAAATGAGGTAACCTTAACTTTCCCAGCAGAAGCTATCGCTTGTGTCCGGGGGGGGGGGGTTGATGGTGATGGTGGAGATTTCCACACACAGCCTTGCTGTATGCTCTCAGAATCCAAATGCAAATGATATAGTTAAGTTTTATCGTTAGTGATTACCTTTGAAAGAAACTCCGCTTCTTCCTGTAACATCATCTTCAACTACAAGTAGAGCTGCATTCTTGGAATTCATTGTGTACAAACATTCCTCAATATCAAATGTTTCATATGGTCTAGGCCATTGATAAGTTTAGACTCGACACTTTCCTTGATCTTCTAGTTGAAGGTATCCATGAGATTGGTTGTTGCAAGCTATTTTATAATAAAATAATAATAATAATAATAATAATAATAATAATAATAAAAAAATAATAATAATAATAATAATAATATTGACCCTTGGACAATGCTCGTTTCGAAAAAGATTTGGTAATTTCAGGATCATGGGTTCCAGTTTTGCTTGGGGATGAAAGATGTGCATTTTAATGGTTTGTTCCTATGTTTAATGCTGGCTACAATGCCATGAAGTCCCGCCATTGTTTTCTCTGGTATGGTTTATTTCATCCATACAAAATGCGGAATATGTGTTATGCCTAATACCTGTAATATATTACTAATATTATTTTCTTTGACCCAGTAATTGCCAATACCTTTTGAGATTTTGTTAAAACCGCAAGGCTTTCGGTAAAAACTTTACTTGATGATTAAAATCGCGAACTATTGCAATGGCATAATAATCAGGAAAACAAAATTACTTTCCTTGATAAAACAGAACGAGAAGAAAGAAGAATGATAAACAGGATAACAGGAATACGATGGAGGGGTAGGAAAATTTAAAATAAGAGCGATAAAACGAAAAATATTATCAGAAGTTGAAGCAAACAATTTGGATAAGCTTTCCGTCTCTGACTTTAGTTCCTCTTCTTGCTCTTATTTCCATCTTTGTCTACTTCGTTACTTGCTTTTTTCAAGAAAAAGAAGGAATAGAAACACTCTCCTTCTCCATATATACAGAAACAGTGTATAGGTAGATATTATTTGTAGCCAAGGAGTGTTAAATGAAATTGCGTGCTATTGTTGTTGACAATTGCTTGATTAAATAAGTTCTCCTAATTCAACATCAAAACATGGTCACTGACATCAATAATACACAACAACTATTACTTAACCCACAAAGTAATTGTTCAATTGACGTGCTTTAATAACGTATTCATTAAAAATATAAACCAAAAGGAAATGCTGCATTGTGGTGTATGCTTGAATCTTTTAATTGCCCAATTGACTTCCATATGTTAGTTAATACGCATAATTTTCTGAAGGGGTAACTATTTACGCACTCGTTTCCAAACAGAATAAAGACATGACTATATAAGCTGTAAAAAATTGGACATTGACAGGAAGATCAATAACTCAGTAAATCAATAAAATAAATTTAACTGAAAAAATTTAAATATCAGTATGTAGTAAAAGTATTAACTAAAACTAAGTGAAAGTATAATAAATAACCATAAAATTATAAAAATATTTAATAATACTTAAGTGGAAATAAGTAAAAATATATATTGACCATAATCAAAGCATTAAAGAACAAAACACCAGAGGTTTAAGTGGAAGTTCAACTGACAAAATTATAAAGTGGTAGACGCTTAATTAAACTTCTTTGTTAATTAAAGTCTGAAATTAATCAAAATAAAGTATTTACAAAAAAGGAAAATAAGAGAGGATTGACAACTATAGACGAATAGATTTATTGCCAAATTTGTTCCAAAACTTTAGAGAAAATTATGTAGAAACGATTAACTAATTTCTTAAAATAGTTCAGTATTATTAGCAGCCTTCAGTTTGCTTTCCAAAGATTCAAACTTACTAATTTGGTAATATTTAATTTTCTGGACAGCATAAGTCATCAAAAACCTTTATAAAATGAATAGTTTATAATTGGTTTAAATTATATTTAGAATAAAAAATTTGACATTTGATTTTATATGTAATAAAATATTTAGGAACGTATGTCAGATAAGAACAGTATTAATTTGAGTCCCCCAAGGACCCAAATTTGTTGCATAGTATTCCTGCTTCATAATAATGATTTAGCATCATATTTTAGAAATCAACTTGAAGTAAAATTACTCTTTTTGCTTATTACACAATCTGATACAAATGTAACACCGCAAGGAAATAAATTACTCGTCTGGTTCAAAAAAACCGAAGATTGAATGAGGTTAATATAGTAGCAGTCAATTTCCATCATAAAAATAACAAAAAGCCTGGTATTCTCAACCTCAGACTTGGATCCAAATTTAGAATCACTGAGTGTAAAACAAAATGCTTAACAAAAAGTACTTAACATGTGGCAATCAAACTAGCAGAACATTTATTAAGACATAAGGGATTTCTTTATTAATAACTTGGAAGGAAACTTTGATTTTTACATGTTTAAAGACACCTAAAAATTGTTATTTTGCTTGCTTCCATTTTCATGTATCATATAAACTAAAATAATGGGAAAAAGTAGAAAATAATAATGTAATATTTAAACTACAAAGGAAGAATAATTTTAAAAATTATAATGAGCATTCCATATAGATAAAACTGCAGATAATATTTTAGGCAATTAATTATATTACCCTTGCCAAGATTATATATCAAATATACATATATTTGCAAACTATCGGTTTGAATAGAATCTCCTAAAACCAAACTATTTGAACACTTTAACACAATTGTATAAATTATATAATCAAGTATTTGATTACTTAAAATAATATAAAATATAATATACTTATAAGGATTGGGCCTAAGGCCTGTTCCGGGTCCTAATAAATCATATGAATGATTGGAATTTAGTTATATTTACCACGTACAGATGTCAGAAGGATATAAGGTGAGCTATTATTTGTGCCATCTAGTGTGATCATGAAGACTTTCTTGGACGTGAAATGACCGTTAATTTTGCCCAGAGACTCTTAGAGTGCTTTAAAGTGATGTAAATCGACTACACGAGACCCGCGGATTTAAGTTCCTCTCTAAGGAATTGAGCTCGAGATTTTTACAAGACCAGTAAATAAAAATTTAAAAATTACTTCAATTCTTAGAACTTTTCCAATTTTGCTCATTTGATAAATATAGCCAAAATTGTAAGGTGAAATATAAATAAAATAAGAGACAAATAAATTGAAAACAGGTTGTTAATTTATCTCAAAGTTACAGATTGAATATGGTGACTCCATGGAAAATACTAATGACTGTGAAATTTCTCTTTTTTGAATAGCAAGTGCTGTAAATTTCTCTTAAATGAATATTGTCCATTAAGTGTAATATTTAAATATTTTATTGGATTGGTACTAATCCTTTATAAGTCTTATGTATTTTTTTATTTATTTATTTATGGACATTTATTTAGCATCTCAGGTCATCAGCATCCCATTTAACTCAGGACGTGAAACGGCCGACAAATTTTGCTCACCTCTTCTTTCAGGCTTGAGGTTCTTTTTCGTGCCGTAAATGTACGACACGGTACCCACGGCTTTACTTCCCTTCCGAAGGAAGCCATACTTACGATTTTTACGCTCGAAAAAATCCATCTGTCCTAGCCGGGTTCGAACCCGCGATCTTGGGTGTAGGAGGCAAGTATGGTAATCACTACACCACCAGACCGACGTCTTATGTATTCAATTGTTATACTCTTAGGCCATTATTGTTGTACTGAATTACATATTATTGTGTTGTAATACTTTTATTTGTCACATATTTTCTTGCTGATTAAAATACTGCTGATATTTCGATTTAATAATTTTTATCTGTGGATATTTATTAAAAAATTAATAACTCCGTTTCTTCTTGTAAGGTCCCTGGATTTAATTTTTTTTTAATACTGTTTAACGCCCGTTTTTACTACTGAGGCACCACAGGCGGTGGACACTGATGATACATGAGATGAAATGATAAATTGGGAAAGGATATATTTTTTTTTAAGAAAGGAAGCGTTCCAGGTCTAAGTTTAGGGTCCCTCCCCAGCATGTACGAGGACAGGAAAACCTGGAAAAAACCCAGTCAGGGGAAACGGTCCTGGTGGGAATCGAACCCCAGACCTCTCGCTCACGAGTCCGCGCCTTAACGACCTCGGGTACCTATAGCGGTATGGATTTAATACATTAAAAATGGATGTAGTTTGAACTTTCGCTTTCTTACTGGCCGTCGATTAAAATTTAGTTTAAACCAGTTTTATCCAAGACTGAGTTAGTGCTGCCATCAATATGTTATTCCTTTTGAGCTACTTATTTAGTCCCTACAAATACAGAAACTAAATACTTTAGAAAAAATTAAACAGTTAAATTTTCTTTTCTAGCATTGATTTTATATAAAAATTGGAACTATTGTGATCTCGTATTCCTATCACGCTCAAGTAGCATCATGAACACCCCAGTTGACGTATTATATTATTTAAAAGTGTTCATGATTCTTAAGCCTAAAACAGGAATGAACTTTGCAAAGTATCCGGAGAAGTTGAATTTATTTCACAATTGTGGATTCCACAAACGAGAATAACTCGGTCTTCATACTTTTGCATGGAAGTTTCACTTTAATCGTGTGGAGATATTGATTTATTGATTGCGAGACTGTTGTAAAAAAGAAAGAAAAAATAGTTTCAGAGGAGCTATTCCTGTACGATATTCTCAGGTCGTAAAATTTGAACTAAACTGTATATTTCTCCATAGTGGAAAGCGGCATACAAGAACTGACTGTATGCAGCGAAAAACTAAGCAAAATGGCCACTAGAGTGCGAAAGATATCAAAACAGTACATATATAGAAAGAGTTATTTCTGAACGTCCACGTATAAAAAGTCAGTGAATAAGAACATCTATAATTTAATGCTCATTCAATGGCGTATGTGATAATATTGCATTACAGTAAAGAAAAATAAATTTAATTTAATGTTTTCTGGAAAGTAAGCCCTGAAATCATGTAAATCGTTAGACTTCCAGACACCTTCCCTATTAATTTTGAGCTCAGTTGAAGCATCGACGTTGGCAAGGTCATGATAAAACACATTTTTACATCTAGTAAATCTGCGTTCATTGTCTGAGCGAGAGATTATCTAAGACATAACTCTGAAAAGGTAACTGCAGACATCTGACTGCTATGGGATTGTTTGCGCAGTTATTATTTCGCTTATTTTTTTCTGTTAACTGAAAGTTTAAAAACAAACCTAAATGCAATTTTTTCCCCCTTTAAGTGGCAGAAATAACCTACCCATTTATGCTTATTTGTTTCGATCTTTACTACTAGTACATTCAAAGCTTGGATCCTGCATAACGTACGTCTTACATGTTGCAAATGGAACTGAACCTAATATTTATTTTTAATCCTATTGAAATATAGGTCAGTAGTGAATGTTTAGACGATTCATTGATGGCTAAACTAAGAATTAGTTTTCATCCGTTAATCTAGTAAACCATGCCATATACTTCTTTTTTCATATATAATTTAAAATATGGTAATCTGAGTTTTATATATAATTAAAAATAATAAACTTTTTACGCTTCTCTAGTTATTATTTTTAGCTATATTGAACTTTATGAGCAGTTGATTTGGTTTATTTACGGACGCTGTTTAACATCAGGTCATCAGCGTCCCATTCAATTCAGGGCGGGAAACGACCGATAAATTTTGCTCAGGGAGCTCTTCTTTCAGGCTTGAAGTTCTTTTTCATACCGTAAATCTACGGCACGGCTTTAAACCCCTTCCGAAGGAAGCCATACTAAGAATTTTTACACCCGAAAATATCCATCGACCCTGGCCAGGATTAAACCCCGATCTAGGGTCTACGAGGCTTTGGTTAGTAGAGAAGAATAATTTTCGGTACTTCAGTCTAGCTCAAGGATTGGTTGTTTATGCCTACGTTCCCAATTGAACTGCCTATGGGAGGATGTGGTGAGGGAGAAACCGGGGGGAGGTGAGTTCGGGCTTCGAAGACCCTCATAAGGGCCGTTTACTCATCAGATGCCGGGACAGAAACTTTTCCATAGCGCGAGCTACCGTTACAAAACACCAGCCGACTTCGCATAGCTACCGGCAAAACATTAACAGAAAAATGGTTAAAAAAGGAAAGATTCGTCCCAGCATTTCACCTAAGTGACCAAGGGAAACCACGAAAAAGCCCAAGGTCAGAACGGCCGGAATAAATTTGAGTCCGGAATCTCCCAAACGCAAGTCCAAAGCGACTGTTCAAAATGTACATGGGCCATTCTTTTTTGGAGAGGCCACAGCGACTGATACAGGTAAAAACAAGCATCTTACCTTGATGTTCTGGAAGAATGCTTGCTGCCACAGGAAGGCGCCTCACCACATTTTTTTTTCTTTTTCTTTTGAGGCACGGGGATGTCTAAATGAACGTCTCAGGCGTCGATGGATGGTCGTGCGACAGAAGCTGATGCGCCAATGATGAAATAGCCCCCAATATCCCCAGATTTTACTTCACTGTATTTCTTCTTGTGGGGTTATGTGAAAGAGTTTATATTCCCCCAATGCCAGTATCACTACAAGATTTGAGGCACTGCATAGTTAAAATTGATGTGAATGTGTGGCATGAGATCCAGTATCTGTTCAATGTGTGCAGGGCCACTGGAGGTGCACATATAGAACTTAACTGTTACTCTTTCATTTGCAAAAATATGTAGTGCAATTCCTGTATTTTCCGTGCAAGTTTTAGTTGATTTCATCCTGATTATTATAATACCGAAATTTAATCAGCATTTAAGAAAAAGCCTATTTGTCTGAAACCATCTATTTGTCTCATTTAATGAATCAGCAATATAATATTTGATATTGTTAAATTAATTATATATAGTTCCACATGAAGAATGCCATCTGCAAATAAAATAAAACGACAAGAATCATTGTTTGGCAGGTCATCAATAACGAAAAAAATAAAAGCAGTCTCAAAATAAACCTTGAGGAACACCAGATGGATTCAGCTTGAACCACATCAGAATGTTTACCATGAATACAAACAAATTGAAAACGCTCAGAAAGATAAAATACAATTAATTTCACGAGTTTTGAGGCAATGGTTATGAGGCACACGTTTCTCAACAGCTAAGAAATTAGATTTATTACGTATAAACACAAATTGAGATTAATAAAGTATAATTTTCAAAATGATTATAATTTATTTTTTCATATCACTCTCAATAATTTTAGAGAAAACTGCTAGAATTGAAATAAGCAAGTAACCCTCAATTTTGACTCTATCGCTCTTCCTAAATTTAGGAAGAGAAATAAGGCAAGGCGACGCAATCTCCCTAAAACTTTTCACAAGCATATTAGAGAAAATATTCCGCAAAATAAAATGGAAAAACAGATTTAGAATTAACATAATTGGTTAAAAACTCACAAATCTTAGATTCGCAATGACATAGTCCTATTTGCTAGATCAGCAGAGAGTATTCAAAAATGCTACAAGATCTCAACAAACACAGTAAAACTATCGGTCTATCTATGAACATGGAGAAAACACAGACCATGACAAACAGCCAAGTAACACTCGTTATAATCAACTCAACAACACTAATACGTTACAAAACATGTCTACATAGGACAAATAGTTGCATTCCAGTTTGATATGGGCAAAGAAATCAACAAAAGAATTTCCTCGGCATGGAGAGCATTCTGATCAGTGAAATTCATACTGATGGAGAATACTTTGACCGAAAACTGAAGTTAGGCGAGCTGGAGTCATGCATATTCCCAAAACTTGGAGCCTAACAGAGGTGGAAAAGAATAATATTAGAATCTGTAAAATGGAGCGAAAAGTACTAGGGATATCCCTCCTGGATAAAATATTATCTGTGGAATTAAGAAAGATGTCGGGACTAAAGGACGAGGTTCAACGTGCAAACAGCCTGAAGTGGAAATGGGGTGGATATATAGCAGATTACCAAGCAGCAGATGGGAACATATAGCTACCACATGGGATCCACGTATCGGAAGGAGAGAAAGAGGGAGACCGAGACCAAAGTGGGCAGACTTCTTCAGGAAAGCAGCCGGGCCACACTGAACCAACCAACGGAACCGGTACCTGGAAGAGCCTGGGAACAGAAATGCAGAAAGAAAAAAGCAACTGAAGCCAATAGTGAAAGTGAATACCAAACAAAATACAAAAACTTAATAGACTCAGCACTTGAACCTTGTAGTTAAATTGGTGTTAAACTTTTAAAATAAGTAACTTTATACACTTAACAAATTCATAGGGATGGGATAGTATGAACCAGCTCACCATATGAAAAATCAATGAGCCACCACTCAGCCTTGGATGGGACATAAATGAATCAATTCATTCATTCATAGGTAATGTGGTTTACAGTATTTTGAGGCACAAATCTGTGCTGATTAAACGGAAAATCGTTTTCATTTGCTATTGCAATTCTTTCTGTTATTATGTACTGAGTGGAAAGTATTTTTTTAGTTTGGGTAATTTAAAAAATTGAATGATGCTGATTGATATTTAAAGGACTGTATTGGATTTTTAAAGTGATCCGCAACATTTAACTTTATAAAAAGACATCACACTTAAAATATGTCAGAGAAAAATTAGGCATAATATGATAAATTTTTCACAACTTCTAAGGTCAGAAACGCTCGCCTTTTCCTCAGAATTTTCCTTAACTGCTCATCACTGAATGACGCTGACATTTATTTCCAAGTTGGTAGCGGTAATTCGTCTTGCTTTCAGTTAGACACTATGCCAGGATATTTTCTCGGATGTGATGCAAGAACAGTACATGAAACAAATATCTAGACAACACTAATTACACACGCCCAGGCACATCCGCTTGTGCCACTCATTTTCCAAGAACAAGATGATGGAAGAGATGACAACATGAGCGAAGGGGAGCTCTTACTTCGGTTTTCAAGGCGCATTGAACCCTAGCGTAATGTTGCTATGATTGGGCACGTCCGCTGCGGAAGACGAAAACTAACACATTTCGTGTCCTCCATCCAACAACAAGTTTCGTAAAACATCCGCTATATAAAGCTCTCCATAATATCAGAACTGTCCCGATGAAGGAACAGTCAGAAGAGAACATTATTGTGTGCTTCCTCGACAATGGAGACGTTATTCCAACGATTTCCACATGATATACGCTGGATACGAGTAACAAAACATTGAAGAGAGAAGATAAATGTAATGGTGATCATCTTACATTGACTTTTCTTGTTTTTTAAATGATTTTAAGCATGCTATGCCATATGTGATGTATTTATTGAAATGCTAAGATAAAAATGAATACAAGAGATCTTCGCCTATTCGACCCTGGCTCGCGACTAATGCAATTTGTATGCTATAACAAGTTTCTTTACTAAATTATAAATAAAACACAATTATTCTTATTTAAATTCATGAAATCATAAAAAATTAAAGAATAACATAAATAGGATACCCGCTCTAACAGCTACAATCCTTTGATTCGTCAGTAGTTTTATACTGGAATTTTAGAAGACGGAGGTTCCACCACCACTTCAGGTAATTCTTTCACAGCAGCAGAAAGTTCCCTTTCCATTCTTTTCCTCATTATTTCACCCCTTTAAGCCCCTACTCTGTTCCATTTCTTGTTGAATTCATTAATCACTAATTAACGGATATCTGTTTAGATATCCAACTCATCTTCAATTCTGAACAGCATTTGATGATGAATTATTTTAAACACTAAACATGTTGTATGAATGCAATTTTTAAAAACTATCTTAACAAGCCACAAGGCACTCATTTGTTAATTACCTACACTCACTTTATTTTTAACTTTATATCGGGTGAATAATGTAAAACTTGCAGCGCGAATATTTCTGAAATGGGAGGTGCTATTGATATGCTGCTTTCACAGAACTGAGGTTTAAGCAGGGTCCCATATGCATATGTTAATTATTACAATATATAAAGTTACATTTTTCAAATGGAACAATGCTTATTAACATCAATAAAAAACTAGAGTAAATTAGAATGTCGATGACCATCCTAGTGTAGGTAGTTCTTAGTTATCGGCTACGATGTTCGTATTTATGTATTTTCCCCTCCTTTTCACAGGTTGTATTGAGACTCCCTTGCCAGTGCTTTATGATAGTCCTGGAAGATGGTATTTCTTAATGTTGAAAAAGTGTCGGCTCATGGAGAATGTAGGAAGAGTGATGATCTTTCTTGTAATGAAGTCAAAAGGTATCTCATTAGACTACTACTACCGATTATTTAAAAATCGTTGAACTGGACGAAGATATAAAACGACGTCTTACAGCTGCCTGTTCTGAAACTTCTGCTGAAATGCTACAGCATATGCAGCAAACATTACATGACAGACTGAAAGTTGCATTTTACTTGGTGGTCATCATTTCGAACACAACCTATAAAGGCAAGTTTTCTCTTTCAACTTCAGAATTCAAAGAATGTGTTTATTTACTTTCGTGTTTCTTAAGAGAGTGTTGATACAGAAAAAAACACATAAGCACAAAATGTAACACAAGTTTGCTTGGAAATTCAGAAAGAAAGAAAACAAAAGCGCGCGCCTGCTGTGCTAAATAAGAAAAGTAAACATGCGAACATCGTAGCCTAGTAACTAAACAGTGAATGCAGCAGATAACTGTTATGTATTTAAAATATTCATATTATGATAGCTCGTACACAATGAAAACATAACATTGACATAATTTTCCGTAGTTTTATTTTCTTGATGTCAGTAGGCATTGTTCTATTTAAAAAAATTTTTTTAAGAAACACACATTATAAATTTATTATCATTTATGTAAGGACTGTAATTATGTGCCCTCGTCTAAACTTCAGTTCTGTGAAAGCAACATATCAATAGCACCTTCCATTTCAGACGTAACTACAGTGCAAATTTAAGATAATTCACACTGTATAAATATTTTCCTAAATTCCTCATTTGAGATTGCCAATTGCCAATTCCTTTTTCATTTGCATCCATTTCTCTTTTACAGTTTCTGTCTCCACATATTTTTTCGGTGCATTCATCAATATATTTGCAGCATTTTCCATTCCCACACAGACCAACAAACTTTTGCTCAAGATTTCTCCTTATGTTCTTTTATCTCCAAAATTCGCAATACAAACAATGCTAGCCCTTCCTTTTCTTTCTTAATACTATTGTTAATATATCCCTCCCTGCTACTATTCCCCTTGAATTCCAGATAGAGCATAAAGAACTTTCCTCTTTCGTTACAGCATACATCACTTGTCTATCTATATCCTTGAGTCTCATATTAACCGATCTCAAAAGGCTCTTGTTAATTCTTCTCCCCTACTCTAAATTCCATGCTGCAAGCTGTCATAAATCTTAGACAGTGAATCGAAATAATTAATAAATTAATGATCTAAACAATGAGCCGAAGTCTGTCGGCGATTAAAGTTACCTGGCAGAAAAATTAAGTAACTTATCCGTACCGGAAATCGAACATGGATAACCAGTTGAATCGAGGTAATCTACTGATAGGCAGAACAACATTGAAGAGATGTAGAAGCTTCTTTTCTTCCTCGAAAGATGTAGGGATGAGGTCATTAATTGCACATTCTAACAGAACATTTCATCGTTTAAATAGACTGACTGTATTCCTTCTGTTGGAAAAGCTCCAAAGTCTAAAGTGAACAGAAGGAAGTCAAGCAGTTTACTTCCAGTTATAACACACGTTCTGTTCCTTAAACAGTTATTCTAGTATTCCTCTCACGGCCCATTTAACCAGTATGAGTGTTCTGTCATCTCCTATTACAAAAATTAAGCAACGTTCATCTAGTCTATCCAATTTCAGATTTTTTTTTTTTTTTTTTTTTTTTGCCTAACACTTCAAAACAATAGAATTTAACTTTTAGCAATTGAGTACTTCTAAAAATTCTTTACATTCAGAGATAATTAAACTTATTTTTCCATCATCACTAATAAGCTGTTACATATAGGCTGATTAACTTGTTAAAAACGATATAAACACAAACGCTGGAATAAAAACAGTTTTAAACCAGGTTTAATATTTTATTATAAAATTAAAGTAAAATAATTAAAAGAGAAATATTGATGATGGCATAAATAATTTCTGATTATAGTTCCATCTTTCTTATAGTTGCAGTGCATATGCAAAAATCAATTGCGCATATAGACTATGTATGTCAGATACTTGTGCCATTGAACTCTCAACTGTAGTATCTTATAGCTTTGAGACTACTGACTGTTTTTTTTTAAACTTAACTTTTTCCTCGAACTTCAAAGTATATATCAGAGGGCTTTATACAGAGCCTTCATTTGGACGCGTGGCCGGCTTAGCGGGGGTTTGATTTCCCTGTTTCTAACCGGTTCTGTTCCCCCCTCCATTTTCCCGCCTTTCCGTGTACTGGCGCGAAATCTTTGTGTTGTACAGGAGTTGAACGTTGTGAGAGTAAGTTTTTCATTGTTATAGTGTGTTAGTACTGTTATAATGTCAAAAAATTCACGTACTCTAGCACACAGGATCTTCATATATGATTCCTATGTGACAACAAATTTTTGTAGAGAAGCGAGACGGCGATTTATAGACAGAATTCCCTGCTGTTCTTGCGCCTCACAGAGAAACGGTTAGTAATCTTGTTAATAGATTTAGAGAAACAGGATCTCTTCTTGTAAGAAACCGAAAGTAAAACGCCTTGTTCTAACAGTGGAAAAACCCCATAACATCGGAGAAAATCTAAAACGAAGTTCAAGAAAATCTCGGAGAAAGCCTGCGCAGGAATCAGGGATTTCGCAGACATCAGCTTGGAATCTACTAACCTTTTAAAAATTTAAACCCTACAAGATAACTGTTGTTTAGGAATTGCAACCATCCGATAACTTTTTTTAATGGTGTTTAACGCCCGTTTTTACTTCTGAGGCACCACAGATGGTTCCGATAATGTGAGTAGAGTTAATTTCTGCAATTGGGGTATTGCTTAATGTTAATGTTCGCTCTATTAACCCGCGTTTCATTTGTTTTTAACGAACTAAGCGTGTTTTATTATTTACATGGCCATGTAGCATACAAGACAATAGACAGTGGAGAGCACACAACCCCGATCTTGTTATGAAATGTCATTGTATGACATAAAATTTGTGTTTTGTGTGCTGTAGAAATCTATGCGCTTGAATTTAAGGGGCTATGAATATCCGACTACGTCGGCAAACAGCATGTTTCCCGGTGCAAAGCCAAACTCCATTTAGCCGACCACGCGTCCAAACGAGGGCTCAGTAGCTCCTGGTGTATGACGTCATCATCCCATTTTCTTTAAATTATGCCTACTTATGCATTATCTTTTTAGTCAGCTCATGCATTTTCCCCTGGTTATTGTTCTAAAGAAATTTAACAGTGAGTGATTTAAAAAATCAATGTTAGCATCCTTCATATCAAAAATCTCAAAAGAACATTTCCTATCTATTTGGTACATTTGTACACTGCACATATGACTTGAGCTTGAGAAGCAAATGCAACTTCATAATTTTATTGTTCTATTAATAAGTAACACCTGCTGAAATTCATTAAAAGAATTTAGTTTAGAAATTAATTACAAGAACTAGTATTTTGGAAGGAAATAAAATGCCATCTTGATTAAATAAATTGTTATATAATTTCTTAAATTATAAGATCTGTTTTCTGATAGGGAATATTTTAATTTCACATTTTTTAACTTCTATGTAGGACATAACCTCATCATTGAATTTCTTTTTTACATATTTTTTCAACATTGATTATATTATTCATGAGACAAATTAAAATTATCTAAAAATATTATAGTATATAGTATATATTATATAACGGTCTTTGGATTACTTCAATTCTCTTTCTCCCTTCCTTCCCCCCCTCTCTCTCATGCATACACATACATTACAGCAACACTAAAGTCTCATTCCTATCAATACACAATATTCATCGCCATTGTTGCTTTGCATACTACTACTTCATCATATAATGTAACAATTAATAAACATTCTAGAATCAAAGGTTATTTTAAACTACTAATAAAATGCAGTTTTTTTTTTTAAATTTGTATTTCATTTATAACAACAATGCAACTGTTGTGAATAATTTTTATGCTGGCACTTGCTCTCTACATAGTAAATTTACATTTGGCATAAAGTCCATTATATTTAGCATAAAGCTGTACATAATCATTCTAAATAAATATTAGCATGGAAAATTTTACACATGCAAACTTTCCCCCTTAATTTTACTGGCTATAAAAATGGGAAGAAAAAGGAATCTATATGTAAGTAAATATTCCATATAGGTTTGAGATTGCTCTGGGTCTTATGTTCTTACATATGATAGCTTTGTAATGGATTGAATAATTGGTAGTATTAGTATTGAAGCCAATTAGAAATTTGGCTATGATATTGTGACATATACTATTCTAAATTGCAACATGAGAATATTATGTAGTTCCTTTCTATAATGTGTGTATATATCTCTTTGGCCTAAAATATTTTACTGATGATCCAGTGCCAAGTTGGCTTATCATTACTGTAAAGGATGAATGAAAATTGGAAAATAAATTCTGGCCTCATTTGTGTTACATCCCCAGCACACAGTCCTTTATCATCACATAGCTATATGATGTACTAGTATGCAATTGATAACTGTAAACTTATTTTCGACATCAATGTAGTCAGTGCATTGCTTCTATTTATTATTTTAAATCTTTAATTTGTATTCTTTTGATAGTAGTGAAATTCATTAAAATTCATATTATCAGGTGATATGCTTATATATCCTAAATAATGTTCAGCAGAACAATTAAAATGAATTCTGAGTACACATGATTTTTCATATCCATAATGGTCATATAAAAACATAGGATTTTGTTATATTTCTAGAAAATATTTGCATTTATTTAGTTAATATTTAAGGCAAACAATTTTGTTTATTTAACCAATATATACAATCAAATATAAGAAATCCTTCTAAATTATGAAAGCTGTATGTCTTAAAATCTAAGAGAAAAATATAAGATTTTCTTCAGTAATGCAATGTCATGATGAAAATCAGGAAGCAGGTATAAGTCAAGCAGGTGATGCGATCCACAAGAACAGCCAGGAGACTCCAGTAGTGCTGTGCTTTGTCGCAAACTCCTACAGTGTCTGAACTTTCTTCAAGTTGATTATAACCTGGCTTGCTGTCCTAGAAAACAGAACAATAATTTTAGCAAAAAATATACAATGAGTTTGGAGTTCTACATAAAAAGACCATAATGGATAGACATGATAACATACATACATTCTGATGTAAGCAAGATGAGCTGATTTTATTTCTCTTATATTGGGTATAAGACAAATAGTGTTTAGATTAATTAGGTACCCTTGATATTCCATAAATGAAGATGGAAGATATAAATCTTTGCCTCTTTAACAAATTCTTAGAACTTATTCAATTGTTTATTCAACAGCATTCAGAACTTGACATATAGGATATGGTTTATGAAAAACCTGACTTTTGTAATGAGAAATAATCTTTTTTACTTCTTTTAATGGCATTTACTAACCAAAGCATTTAGCAGGTAAACTATTAGTTGGCCAGTGGTGCATAAGTTATTTCCACTGTAGGAGGTTATTTAATGCGATATGGGTCTTATGGAAAATGCATCTCAACGATGGCGGGCCCACAGTGTCCTGCCTACATGCCTTTGCGTGAATACATACAAATGAGGTAGGTTGCATAAGAGAAAGAAAGAACGATGTCATTTTTGACATAGTCTCTGTTTATTTCAACACAACTATAAATTAGCATTAGCATTTCTATGCTCTTGAAAAAATAGTCTGAACTTTTGCCTACAAAATGTTCTAAAATGGCTTAATAGCCCCCATTACATTTTCTTCTTCATAGGCATTTCTTCAGTTTTGAGATATGGGAACTAGATCTGGGCTGTAGTGTAGATGGTTCCATTCCCTGAATCCACAGTTCTTCACAACATTCTTTGTAATCCGGGCGATATGAACTGGTGCCTTGTCAAGTAGAAGATGAACACCATGTCAGCACAGTATATCGTGTCTCTTTTCTTTCATTGCTACTCGCAGGCCGCAGTGTTGTTTCTCTCTTTGAAGCCAATTAACAAAATCCCCCTGCAATTCAAATATATTGTAGTCATAAACTTTCTTCTGAAATGGAAAATTCTGCCTTCCTTGACTGTATCTCACCAGGTTTATTTATTCCATGGGCTTCCGTTTTGAAAGTGGATAATTGAAGAGGACCATAGTTTCATCATGTGTCATAATTGATTCTAGAGCTTGCTTCCTGTTTGTTTGACCCTTTCATGGCTTTCCACTGGACATTGTTTCTTAACTGCCGAGAGAAGTGGCACCATCTTGCACTAATATTTTTATATGAAAATGTTCATCTAGAATCCTAAAGAGTATCCCATCACTCAATACCTCTTCAACAAGATGATGGATTCCGGTTCAGTCCCTATACTGATCGCCCATTCTTTGATTCATCTTAATGCTTTCTCGTCTAATTAAAGCTGTTTATCCCATTGATAAACACCGTTGAATGTTAATCTTCATTTATAAAACGTTTTATTACCACGTGGTCTCAATTTTCAACATTATATTAAGTTACACACCTCCAGATACCCATACAATTCTCCCCAAGACACTGAGATATGAGCATTGTAATATTGGATTATTGAATTAAAAAACAAATATAAAGGCAATTTCCCGCACAAAAGGTAGTTTGATTATTACGCTGCAAGTCTGTTGCCCGACATTTATGGAACCTGCCTCGCACCAATTTAAGAATTTCTTGCAAAATAGTTTAAGAAGAAAAAAGTAAAAAGAAGAACTTTCTACATAATTGTTAAGGCTGCTGACAACAGTGGCAGCACAGCTCAGTTCATTCAAAAAAATTAATTCTAACAATCGAGTAAAAACTTTACTAAAAATTATAAAAATACTAGGGCTAGTTAAAAAGAATGAGACTTTTGTTTTCTCGTGGAATACGCTGTAGGCTCTTTGGTTTAAGTTGAAACATAACCCTGAGCTGTCAAGGATTAGGGTGCGCTAATGACGGTCAAGGGAGCTGAGAAGTACTGTCGCAGTCTTCCTGGATTGCAGAGTCTCTCAGTGATACCGCGCGTAGTGACCAGTTGCAGTAAAATATGTGATATGTTTAGCCATGCTTATTTCGCTGGCTTTTGTATTGTTACATGCAGGTATTGGGAAACGAGGTAAACCTGTGCAAGAGAAATTGTGTGAAGAGAGCACACATTCTGTAATGTTTTTAAGATTAGGCAGTTAACATTTGTCTAATGCCATGCGGAATGTAATGTTATCTCTTTCTACTTTCCGTGTTTCAACTAAAAGCAATTACATTGTAAACTTGGTGTAGATTGGTCTGGTCTTTTTCAGAGTATTCTCCTTTGAGTTGAATGCACTTTGTCCAATGTATCTGCCTGTGCTGGAACACGGGCTGGAAGCAATCTTTTGACATCTTCAAAGCCGCCTTAGCTTTTTTCACGACTGCATCGGAAGCACCAAAACGCCCCCCCCCCCAAGCTCTTTTTTCAGTCGGGGAAAGAGCTAAAAGTCGCAAGGGGGTAAGTCTGGGGAATGCATTCCCGTGATCCTCTAACAGACGTTGAATTTCCCTAAGTAGTGTATGTCCCTCCTTAGCGCACTCTCCGGGTGCGGTGCCGTTTGAGTTCTTTTAGAAGAAAATTAAAAATTACTTGGAGGGTTTTTCTGGACTGAGTCTTTTCAACGATGATATTGGTAATGTAGCCTCCAGTCACATTTGTTGTTTCATCCATGGACATCCAATAGTGAGAACTTCCAAGATAGGCACGCATCTCTTGTAGCTTATCTTGGTAACATATGTCCAGATAATTATTTCTAACCGTACACGCAAGGGAAGTCACGCACAACAAATCTCAAGAAAAGAACGAAATTTGGAGCTTGTTCCAAGGAATGTTCGCAGCTACAGACGCTTATCTTTGAAGAATTCACTTCTTCCGTTGGGAGAATGTCCCATTTCCATTTGGGTAAGAAGTACTTGCTTTTTCGATATATGCAATTGCTTCATTTTAATATGTAAAGCAATAAATGTTTGTTGATTTAATTATACATCAAAGAATATTCTATTTATAAGTTGTAGACATAAACGCTTTTCCATCCGAAATAGTTGCGTCATCCATCACCAATCATGGTTTTAGGTTTGCAAATAGCGAAGAAGCTACAGAAGCTGTTATACTTCAAACCAATATCTATGTTTTCGATAATAAAAGAAATTAAACGTAGTATGTGCCGCACTTTCTGAAGGTGAATAAAAGAATGACACGGCAAAATAAATTATTTGTAGGAGGATAAAAAGTACAAAAGTATGACATGGTTTTCGTTCAAAGATTCTTGGAAAACATTCTTTAATAAACAAATTTGTCAGATGCCATTGACCTTTCGTTTAACCACGTGTAGTCTTTACTTGGGCTATTTAATGCCCTAAGCAGGGTGAAATGAATTTTAGAATGAGATGGAAATAGAGAAAGTGGCCTACACTCTAGTTAAAATACAGCAGAAACCCCTCATTTTAGGCTTGTTTTCTAATAAAACCTCAAACTTGTAGTAATTTTGTTTTTAGTACTATAATATCTTTCTCGAGAGAAATAAAATGGCAAATAACTTCAAATGTGTAATATCAGGCGGTAATATGTAAAACTTACACAGGTGGCCGGGGTCGTTAATGCGCGGTCTCGCGAGCGTGACTTTTGGGGTTCGATTTCCACCAGAATCGTCCTGCCTGTCTGAGGTTTTATTCAGGTTTTTCTAAGAAACTTAGCTTCTCTGGCAAAGTATCACATAACAGTATTTTTCTGTTGGTGATACTGTTAAGGTTTTTTGTAACTGTTTATTTTAATTTTATATAGATAGTCTGCTGTTCTAGTGCTATGTGTATGTGAATCAGAATTTTTTTTAAATTACTAAATTTACTTATATAAAAATATCATGTGTTAAATATACGTAGACAATATAGCCAATATATTATATTATATTCTGCAGAATTTGTTTAGTAGAAGTTTTGCAATTATTTTTTATTTATTGTTTCAATTTCTTTCTGCATTTTAAAGATTTGAATAAATTTTTATGGTGCAGGTCAATGGTTAAGATTTTAAAAAGTCAAAAGTTGCTTGAGGATACAAAACATATAGTACAAATGGCTAAGGCCTTCTGTTAACTTTTGAAAGGAAAAAACTGCAAGAAATGCTGGAATTAATATACACCCCAAGATAGTTTTTCTGATTTTAACTGCTTGACTAGCTAAGCTGTTTAACAGGATCAATGAGTTTATCTGATTTATCTTCTAATTATAGTTAAAAAAACTCTACTCAATATATTAAAATACCAATGAAAAAAGTTACTGACAGAATTAACATTAATCATTTTTGGGAAAAAAATACTGCATAAAATGAAGCACATTTCTAATTAATAGGAAATAATAGTAACTAATGCTAATGAGGATGTTTGAAATATATCTATGCAAGTTGATATATAAATAAAAGTTACTGCCACACCATCACCACCACCACACAACAACAACAGTAATAATAATAATAATAATAATAATAATAATAATAATAATAATAATAATAATAATAATAATAATAATAATAACAATAATAATAATAACAACAACAACAACAATAATAATCTATCAAAAGTGGATCTAACACAGGGCCTGTTTAATTATTTTATGAAAAATATTTTTGAAAACTTAATTGTTGTTAAACAATTGCTAAATTATTTTATACAAAAGAGATAATTGATTGAATGAACTTAATTAGTTTTACATGAATTTTAAAACTATATTTATACTGTGTATGTTATTTTTAACATATAACATGTAGGGATAAAAAACTACAATCAACGAAAAGAAAAAGTTTAAAAATAACATAATGGTGATTTGAGCAGGCTTTAAATTTTCATTTTATGCCATGTTAGTACTAATGAGGAAAGAGGAACATGAGTATTTCAGCAATGGTCACATTTTTCTTGACTTGCTATATTTTTTATTTCTTCTCTTTTAGTACTTAACATGTAAGGGATCTTTTTTAATAATATTTAACACTTATTTTTACTACTGAGGCATCACAGGTGGTAGTGTAAGGGATCAAAGGTTAATTATTAACTTAACTACTAATTTAATTACTAAATGGTTGTGCTAATGCAGCCACTATATTTTCTTAACCATGGTTACTTTTCTTTTGAATTTTATTACCCAAATTTCTGTTTCAATCCATATCACCTGTGTTGTAAGCATGTAGAGCTGCAATTGTCGTTTATGCATATTTTACTTCAAAAAATGCCTTGCACTATTGAAACATACTTAATTACATTAATTGTGTTTAATTAAGTATAATTATTATGATACAATGTAATACCTTTTCAGTCTTCTGTGAAGATACACAGGGTGTCTGGTCTTGCTCCCTGCCCACTACAGTTAGCAACAAAATTCGCTGAATTATGTCATTGTCAAGGCACATGCACAGCCTTGCTGGTGGCAGAATTGAATGCTTAGATCGAGTCAGATAAATTGAAGCTACTGCTGATAACACTACAAAAACAACTGTCACCATTCCCCAGCTATACAGTTGTACTGAAAAAACAAAAGCAAATTGATCAAAGATATTTCTGAAAGGTAAATATCATATTAGTATGCAGAAACCCTTAGGAAAACATACAATTATAATTTTTCTATGATAAGAATGGTTTTTTAGTTAGTAAACTTTTCTTCGTTTATAATTTATTATGAACCAATAATACATGTAAATAATTTTATACTATAATAATCATATATACAGCTATAACAGGATTACTTGATAAATTTATACTTCTGAAACTTAATATTTTTAAAATCATCAACTCAAACACTGGAGTCCTATGGCTGTGAAATTAAATTGCTTGATTTTTTACTGAGATGACCCATCCTTTTCCTGAGTTCCAAATATTATCCCTGAGTTACCCCACTCAATAAAAATCAGAATTAGTATATAAACTGTCTGCGGGGTCTACTAATGAAATGACTCCAAAAAGAGCATGAAAACTGAAACATTTCTCAATGTTTAAAAACCAAGCATTGCTGTCCTCTGATTTTTGATGGATATATCTCACCTTGATAACAAAATATTGGAGGAAACAGAAAAACATATAATTCTTCTTTGTTTACCATCAACTTGGACCAACATGACAATATTACAAAATTCAGGTTTGGTATAATATTCTCCCAGTTTGGGATGGTGCAATAGAAACACATATACATATGTGGAAAGTACAACTATGAAATCTTAATGTAAAATCCTATCCTTGAGAATAGTTCTATCTGTACTAAATAAATCTAACTAATTTTAGGTATCATCACATAACACATGAAAATCTACACAGACATACATTTGTGCTTTTACATATTATTTGTCTTCCATTTTTTCCTACTACTCTATAAAAAAGTTTGACAATGCATAATTAGTTGGTGACTATAAGAATAATAAATTTAATGGAATATTTTAGGTATAATTAGTTAAATTATTTGTGTATTATGTTAGTTTGTATAATCGGGAAGGTTATTACTTTGGTTTATGAACCAAAGATATTATGTTTGAATTATTTTCACTCATTTCACTCTGGATGCCCAGTATGTCCATTGATTTGCTATTCATTATTTTGCATTTTTGCATGTATTTTATTCAATATAATATCCGTTTTCTTGTATATCGTGCATTTGTTTTGTTTAGTTTTATGTAATATGCTATTGACAGAAATGCAAAGGCCAAGATATTGAAATTCTTCTATGCATGCAAATTCAAAAATGCATTTTATAATTTTGCTGTAAATACCTGAATTCAATTGTAAATATTTTAAATTTTAAAATATGAATTCACAGCATTGTCAAGGACTTATGGCTAAAATGAAATATATGAATATGACATTATTAATAATGAAATTACTAAAATTAGTAAATATAATAAATATAAGATTTCTGCTTTATTATTCATGGAGTAGTTCAAGAAAATATCTTAAAAGAGAAAGATGAAATATTAAATTATAAACAATTAAGGAGACAATAAGACACTGCAGTAGTAAGCAAGTACTATGTAGCAACTTACTGATTCGTGGTACATGATCAGCAGGAGCTGGCAGCATATTTGCAGATGTGACAAGGAGCATTGTGAACATCAACAAGCACAGGCATAGAATAAATAGTCTTCCTGAGGTCAAAGGGGATAACCAAAAGGACAGGAACACCAGTACACTGCCAACTACAGAATGTAAGCAAACATCATTATTATATTCATTAAAAAAAACTGTGATATTATTGCTGTGCTCTATAGAGAGAAAGTAGTACCATAGAACAAAAAGATTTCAAATGAGTTTTGTTCTAACACTATTTCAAGCATTATAAAGAAGGTACTGTGAAAAAGAAATAATATAAATATTTAAATCTTTCTTTAGAGCACAGTTATCCATTAATTTAGTAATCTCTTTTGCATTATATCTCTGGAAGAAAATCTTGGCTATTTTTAAGGTAGTTTGATGCATTGTCAAATTGCAACTCATACAGTGAGGTTATTTGAGTTATAGACCACCTGAGCATAGCTGCTTAGTTGGGAAGTAGTGCAGCCACTGCAACCAGAAAAAGTGAGATAAGAACCATCCCTTGTAATGTTAGTATTTACATTTTTACTGAAAGGATAAAATGATACTGTGTTTAAAAATTATAATATGAGATAGTAACCTGTGTTATGAGAAATTATAACTCAGGTTAGTTTGATTATGATAATGAATTGGCAGCATCTGCATAGGAAATTCTTGTAATTCATCTAACTTTTCTTCCAAGGAATACAGTGGTTTGGAACACTTTTCTTGTTATTGAGAGATCCTATAGCTCATAATATTTAAATAATTTAAATTTTAATAATTTAAAGCCTGTGAACAGTTTCTCTATCAGGAACACTATTGTCAGAATATTTTCTTGTGATAGCCTTAGCACTTCTTCACTAGAATCTGTTTTCACATATACATCATATATAAAAACCCATTCTTCAATACTAATTTTATTTATGTAGTGACATAACTAATGAAGAACAATTAAAATACCATTTACACAGAACGAAAACACCGAGTAACATATGAGTGCACAACTACTCACTGACAAAGCCTCCCTCAAACAAAGTACAGGATGCTACCTGCATATGCATTATACTGTTTTGGTAACTGTCTTCTTCCAGTGCACAGACATGGTCTCCCAGCCCATAACTCAAATAATCTCACTGAAAAAACAGTAGTGATGTCAATGCAAACTGCAGTCTATCATACTTTCCTTAGAAAAATTTAGTATCAAATGCTTTATTCACGCAGATTTTGAAAAATAGCAAATATCTTCTTTTTCACAAAGAACAGAACAGGAATGCTAATTTAATATAGCAACATAGAACATCCAGCTTTTTATTGAGACCTTATTTTGCTTATAGCCTTAATGTACGTTAACTTGAATGATTGGACAATGGTCGTTAAATTTCTTAACAGGGTACAAAACATGTCATTAAACATTTATGGAAAATGACAATGCATGACATATCATTTGTTTAAGGCTTCATATATCAACAAATTTTTAAAAGTTATCAGTTAATTGGGAACAGAGTTAATATCAGAATAAAAACACAAGTGCATAGTCACAGTTTTGTGTTCATATCCCACATAAGGTACTGAGTTGTTGTTGCCTTTTATAATTTTTATTGAACTCTTAATGAGCTGGAGTGTAAAAAAATGATTCATGTATTTGTTCATATATGACTTTCAATTGCTCAATATTATTGGTGATGAAATCTAAAAAATAAATGTTTCACTATAAATGTGATGACAAGTTCTGAATACTACAGTGAATATTTAAGTTTATTTTATGTTTATTATTGATAGTAGCAAAAAACTACAATTGTTTAATATGTAGCTCTTCTTAAAATATTTTGTTTGTATGAGTTTGATTTAAAAATAAAATAACTGCAATATTTTTACTTGTTCAGTAAAATATTGTAGAGAACAGTAATATGAAAACAAGTTACTTGCCTTAAACCAGGCAAAAAATATGAATAAAGCTTACCAATATAAGGGCCCAGAAGAAGTACTGAATACATCTGACTGCAGCGTTTCATTGTAATATATATACTTAACATATGCTGCTCTTCTCCTGGGGTCCAAGCGCTCTCTTTTATTGTGTATTCTGAATCAATTTTAATCACCTTCCATTCTGATACCATTTTCTCTTGAGTATCTAGCTGAAAAAATAAAATTATTTAGGAGATAAGCTACTGCACAAAAACATTTTTATGCTGTTAGTAATCACAAAGTTAACATAATTTTTGAGAGTAAGATCAAGTTTTCATAATATTTCAAAATTATTTATATTTACTTACAGTTTTGCAGCATTTTATTATTTATAGTATATGCAATTGCTTTATTGATTTACACAATAAATGTTCCTATTTTGAGACTGAATATTCAAACATAGTATTTGCAAAATGGATCCAAAATAAATTGTTTTATTATTGCCAAAAATGAATTAATTACAATATTATAATATTCACCCTTCATTCTTCTGAGTGAAAGGGTAGAAGAAAATAAAGTAAAATGTCTGGCCTATAAAAATCTGTATCAAATATTTGATATGGCGGATGAATAGTCTTGCCAAAATAGAACATGCTGCCAGTGAAAAATAGTGCAAGAATGGCTCAAAGGATGGGCCATTTAATTCTTCTCCGAACTTCAGTCAAATGCACAGTCAGTTACAGTGTTTGAACAAATAGCAGAGCTTCTCAGTTCAAGTCCCAAGTTCACGCTTACTGATTGCAACCCTTTTGTCATAAAGGGCTTTGAATTGCTAAATAACAAAATGCAACAAATATACTGTACACCAAATGGAATTTTTTTTGTTCTAATGAAATTTTCATGTTGCCTAGTGCTTAAGAGTCTGCTCACTCCTGCCTCTTGGTCATTAAAAAAATACTACCTGAATTAGAAAGCTCTCATTGATACCATCTTCCTAAATTTTGCTTGGTGTGTTCCACAATTTGCTCATTATACATCATAATTCACTAGAAATTTTAAGGCTTATTTTGCTTCTTTTAAATCAACATAAAGCCAAAGGGGTATGCCCTGGGGTAATCCAATGAAAAGTAATTTCCTATTACAGAAAAAAACTATGTCTATGTATAATATATGGCAATGTACATTAAAGCAAAAGTTATTTAAAAATTGAGGATATAAGTCCTTTGTAATTACTTTGAACATCTTCTTCAACTAGGTAAATAATAAATACAAGTTCATATAATGCCAAGGCATTAATATGAGACAAAAAAGAAATGTACACTAACTTACTTAAATATTATCTTGTTTCAAAGATACTGCTTATTATAAATGCATTATAATATATAATGCTCTTTTAAAATGTCTAAACCCAGAGGTCTGAACCCTGTAAAGTCAGTTTCCTGGTAAAGTTTTTTTGAAGCTTTTTCTTACCCTGAATAGGTGAATGCCAATTAACCTTGGTGTTGGGGGCTCCAGACCTAATGCACATTTCATTGATCATTCATTGCCTATTTATACTGTTATTACTATCAGGGACAAAAACCTATTTTATGGGATGATTCCATTCTGCAATGAAACAAAATTTTTCAATACCAGTTTGACTATTGACATTTTTAGTTAAAAAAATAATATGTAAAATAAATAAAATAATTTCTGTACTATCTTTAATATGCTGGAATATGCTAATACATTAGAATCCATACATTCTAATTATAATAATGAATAGACCAATAGAAATAGAACAAATATCCTTTGCTATTTTTTTTTCTCATAACTTGAAATGCTTTGATGTAAACTTACTTGAAAAGTTATTGTGAATCATTTGGATTCACTGAATTAGATTTCGATTTTTAAACTTAATACTGTGGTCATGGCGTTATATTAACATAGTTTAAAAAAAGTGAGCAATTAGATAAGTGAGCTATAGATTAACCTTATAGTGCAATTGGTAGAATGCTTGCTGCTATGCTTAGAACGCTGGGTTGAATTTCCAGCTGAACAGAAATTTTCTTTCATTAGAAAGTTCCCTTGTCATGTCCAGAGTCTGGTGTATGAATTTGAGTGGCAATGTGTATTTGTGTGTGTATGTATTGGTTATTTTATAACCAATTTGCCCATTTTCAGAACTGGGAATGGGCAATACCTGAGGTATACATACATCTAAGATACATGTATACACATTTATTGTGTCTGCAGATGCAAAGTTTGACTATTATAGTTTAAAATTCCACTTACAGCACTTTGGTTGAGTTCCAATTGAATCATTTGGGACCAAGCACCAAGATGCAGCTCACAGGTATGCTCATCATAGGGCCAGTGATTTAGCTCCATATAGCACCAAGCCTCTAAGGTAGCTAATGGAGACCAACTTACTTCACCAGACCATTTAAGAATCATACCAGCATCTTTAGTAAGTATTCCTGCACCAGTACCTGCAGCACTGAAAACCAAGTTCAGACTATAAAACTACCTCTGTTGTATTTTCCAGAATGATTGTTAATAATAATCCTTATGTGACTTCAATGAAATTGTTTTCAAGTAATCTATGATGTCTTCAAGTAGTAGTAATGGCGGAAGCTAAAATATCTGCCTTAAGCTATGTCAATATGTGCTTGAAGTGTTTCTTCACACCTAAATAAAAATATTTTTTCTTAGCAAGGTATTTTAACTAAAAATCTTTATTTATAATTAATAATAATGTCATTAGTAGCAATGTTCGACACCAAGCAAGGGGCAATGTATATAAATGCATTGATGGCAATAAATATTAACAGGCCTTTGTTAGAAAAATGCAACTAATGCTTATGTGATAAAAATTGTATTTTTAGTAGCTAGAAGTGATTTAACCATTTTTATGGTATGCTATTAATATGGCAATAAGTAATAATATGATTAACAGTTATGAAGTAATGATGGTGATGACATCACTGTAAACAAATTATAAGGTATCAATTGATTTGTGAAGTCATACAAGAAATCTCACTGATTATATAGGTAAATATATATATATATATATATATATATATATATATATAAATAACAGATGCAGAGTAATTAAAAACAGAGACAGTAGTTTTAAGAATATGATAAACATGAGAAATTTAAGAATTTCTTGGACTATATCTATACATAAGGATGACTACAGTTTTCAAATAGATATTAATTCTTTTTTTTCAAATACTGTTACTAAGCATTAATTAGAATTTCATTTAATGAGCGACCAGAATTACAGCAGATATCATTACATTAAAAATAAAAAAGACTTTATATCAGAAATGAGATGACCTGTATATGTTATATATTATTAACTATGACAATGACTAATTAATAATATAAGTCATCAAGTTGATTGAAGATGGAGAAGATGTCTCTTCAAAACGGTCCCACCATATTTAAAAGTAAGTGAAGCATAAGAGTTTGTTAGACGACAGATTAGATATAATTTACATTTAACAAGTTTCACTGTGTGAGGTCCAACAGAACTTTTTAAAAATGTCTTATTTTAAAAAGTTCTTAAATGAAGTTTGTATATCTTTACCTGCCAATTTGGTCACAACCTTCTCAGCTTTCCCAAAATCAAGCAGCATCCCTGCATCCACTTTAATGTCTTAAGTATTTTACTTAGAATATGGTGAAATAATGAGAAGGGTATCTCTATATCCAGGCATCTCAGGTAACTGGGGCTAGTATTTCTAGCCACTTAACATACAAATAGATGGAGTATTTTCAAATTGAAGCTAAATGGAAAGTTGCTGGAAAATCATATCAAGAAATTATATCTGGATAGTAAATTTGAAATATATAACCACATCAAATGCATGCCATTTATTTTTCTGTTATTAAGGCCAGGAGAAGCTCATGATCCTGTGTCCTTATATACAGGCTATTTTTCCCCTCTTCTTATACTGTTTAATAAATGCTTGTTTTTTACTCTCACAGTCTGTCGGCCAATGTTGAAAATATGAAAATAATCAATGTAGACATTGTGCCCTTTCTTGAGGTAAGACCCCATGGGTTGCCTTATAATGTCTTCAGGTTGCCAGGCTGTGAATCATAATGAAATCCATTACATTTTGGCTGAATATTAGTTAGATCTTTATTCCAAATTTATTAGGTTTGTTGGCAGCAAGTAGCAAACTTTACTTGAGAGCAATTATTGTTAATCAATAGTTTTTGTAAGTTCTTGTGCCATGCTTGACAGTTCTCAATGAATGTGTTCAACATTGAACACACCTAAACAAATTTACTCATCTGCAACCATGTAGATCTATTTCTTCCTTTTGTTTGAATGGAAACAGTAGAGTTCCATACTATTGACCACATAAGATCTAAATCAAGACCTGCGTATCATATGCTCCACAAGCATATAATAAGAATAAAAAGGCTTCTAGCTCTTTCAATGAAATAAAGGGACCATTGCTTTCAGTTTTATTTCCTGCTTTATTTATTTTTTTTTTATTGATTTATTTATGGACGCTCTTTAACCGCTCAGGTCATCAGCATCCCATTCAACTCAGGGCGTGAAACGGCCGACAAATTTTGCTCAGAGGCCTCTCTTTCAGGCTTGAGGTTCTTTTTCGTGCCATAAATGTACGACACGCGACCCACGGCTTTACTTCCCTATCGAAGGAAGCCATACTTCGTGCTTTAATCTTGATACATTTTTTATATGGCATAACTTTAAATGGTATATAATTTTATTTCATTTATTTATATTTTTAAACCAACTCCAACCTGCTGCTAATTTGTGGCATTTCCCTCTCCTTTAGTACACTGCTACATTGTGGTCGGTCCTGGTGGTGTAGTGGTTACTATACTTGCCTCCTAAACCCAAGATCGCGGGTTCGAACCCGGCCAAGACCGATGGATTTTTTTCGAGTGTAAAAATCCTAAGTATGGCTTCCTTCGGAAGGGAAGTAAAGCAGCGAGTCCCATGTCGTACATTTACGGCACAAAAATGAACCTTAAGCCTGAAAGAGAAGCCTCTGAGCAAAATTTGTTGGCTGTTTCACACCCTGAGTTGAATGGGACGCTGATGACCTGAGATGTTAAAGAGTGTCCATAAATAAACCAATAAAAAAAACTGCTACATTGTCCCAGTGAAGATGATGGTGAAAGTGATGTGGTACTCCAGGGGGTCTTAAACCTAGGGGTACGTACACTAATCAGATCATGGTTGTAGTATAGATCATCTTTTGAAAGGAAATAGCTTCATGACAGATCCAGAAATCAAATCTGGCACTCAAGGAGTAGAAGTCAGGAACTATGAACTACTAGACCATGAAGCTGGTCAGCAAATGATTTATTGTTGTATGAAAATCATATTTGCCTATAATCAAGAGTTGTCATACTATTAAACAAAGTAAGAACACAATAGCCTGGATGAAAACTGCTGGCTCTTTTGGATAGTATGTGTTTAAACTCTTCAGCAAAAGCTACAAAACTATTTTTTTTCTGTGGTAATAATTCGCGAATTCAATAAAAAGTTGGTGAATGCTAATGCTTAAATGTAAAGATATAAAAGTTGTGATAGTTAAATTTCACTTGCAGTCAAAATGACTGCTACACCCCCTCTGGACCACCACAGATGGACAAGTTCGTTAAGGTGCAGACTTGCAAGCACGAGATCTGGAGTTCAAATCCCTTCAGGACCATCCTCCCTGACTGAGTTTTTTTTCCATGTTTTCCTCAGTTCTCATAAATGGCAAATGCTGGGGAGGTACCGTGAACTTAGGCCTGAAAATTTCTTTCCTTAAAAATCCTTTCCCAATATATCATCTCATCTCATGTTATCAGTGTCTATAGCTTGTGGTGCCTCAGTAATAAAAACAGGCATTAAACACTATTAAAAAAAACTTCTGGAATTAAAATAATTGCTTTAAATTTCTTTTTTCACTTACTTATGGAGCACAAGTTCTGGTGTCCATGCCTCATGATGCACCATTGGCACTGACAGAACACCATTATAATCCTCTGGATTCCACTGCAAAGTTTCATCAACCCAAGTCTGAAATATTTATAATAATGTGCCAAAAATATGTACCAATTAAACACAAACTCTGCCTAAAATATTTTTTTAATATTTAAATGGATTAAATGTTCAGAAAAATAAAAATGAAATTATGTGAATAATGGACTTTCATCAAATACATTATTTTCTGAAAATGCTCATGGAAACTTCAGAAATAGATCTATAAAAGAATATGTTGAGTTTTGTCAGTAACTGGTAACTACTATATAAAAATGTTTAAAGTAAGCTCATGACTTCTATCAAAATCATCATTCAGAAGTTAGGCATGCATAATCAACTGAAAGAGAAATAAGAAGTAAGTTAACCATCTATTTTGTATGAAATTTTCATTTGTTCCATTAGTGTAGATGGTAATTTGCATTGCTTTGTAAATGCATAGAATAAGCAAATTATTATAACAAAATAATTCAAAGAGAATTTTCAAAATTACAAGTAGGTTCATTCTTTTAAAATAAGGATAAAAATGTAAGGAGTCACATGCAGTTACAGAGGCAAACTATTGAGAAGCATTAAGTAACATGCACAGCTCAGCTCATTAAGAGCTGAGGTAAAAATAAAGAAATTAAACTATAAAAGCATAAGAAAAAATGGAAAGAATTTATATGTTCATCAACAATTTTGATCAAAATTATTTCAAAATTTATTAAAGAAAATATCAATGGTCAACATATAATTTTCAGATTTGCCTTTTCTTCCCTGAGCTCCTGTTATTGCTGTTGTTATTTTATTAATATGTTAAGTACAGCAACACTATTTTAATGCTGGTATTACATTCATTGATATTATGATCTATTATTGTTGTATGATCTATTATTATTATCATATTGTTGTATAATGACTTTTATCTGCCAATAAAACCATTAGTTTTCTTGCTTTCAAATTATTCTGAATTATGATATTATCTGTAGATAATGCACCACAGGTCTTCAGAAGCTCTTCATTCATATTTTCTTAAGTGTTACACAGGGGACATGATGGTGAAGTTGGAATTCCTAGTTTGTATAAACAGTAATGATATATAATGAATCTAAAGGCTGCAACTGATGTTTTTGACATCTTGTGAGATTTCATCTGGATATTGTGATCCTTCATGGTTAATTAAGTACAGGTTGGGCTACATGTGGCAAGTGTTATTATACGAGGGAGGAGGGAAGATAGGGTGGAAGGTAGGGAAGAAATAAAGAAGTTGCAAGTAAATATTTAATTTTATATCAATAAACATTTATGTATATTACATTTGAACTATTATGGTTTCTTTATGTAATTTTCAGAATAAATTTCTTATCAGACATAATTCAATTAACGGTTATGATTTACAGGATCATATAGTAATGGTGTTTTGAAAGATAATGAATTTGATGACAGAGGGTGGAAACTCTTTTGTCAAATAAGCAATTCTATTCACTGAAGAATTGGGTAGAAGTTTTACACAATGAAATATTATATCATTAATGAGATTAGCAGTTATAATAATAACACTATTATGCTTTGCTTACATGTTTAAAATGCAGGACATGTTTCAAGAGCGTGTGCTCTCATCCTCAGCTGTAGACTGACTAACGTCCTCTATTCACAACAGTCTTTAGCTGGGAATGGAACCACATTACTCTTAAAACATATCCTGTGTTTTAAACATGCAAGTGAAGCATAATTGTGTTACTATTTTTTATTGCTAACCTGATTAATGATTATATTCATGTTTATATACCATGAATTAATGTAGAGACATTAACTTATTTAAAACTAGTCCCGATATATGATCCAAAATTGATAATTTTATGCTAATTTTGAAATAATTACACTTGAACATTTTTGACAAATACTTTTTTCCATTTTTTTCTTGTATGCATGTGTTTATCTGCATCAAAATATCATCTGAAACTCTTTGATAACTGACTTTTGGCATTACTTTTTCATCCGAGTAGACTTACTTAAAATTTGGTTCCAACATAAAGAATGTTGAAGCAGAGAAAGAAGCCATCACATGACATACTTTAGTGGCTACAATTAGGTCACTAAAGGAATTTTTCAAGATTATTGCACTCTGTAAGAACTTTTGAATGATTATATTAGAAAATAATTTAGAGGAAAAAAAAAAAAAAGAAAAATGTAATAAGCAATGCAAAAGTTTGGAACATGATTGCTTTCAGCAGATAAAAGCATGAATAATATGCGATCTTGCAAAAACAAAAACTCATGCAGAGAAAATAGGAGAAAGATATTCAACATTTTAATATATTTATTTATGCTTTATATTATGTATCATACAACTTACCATTGGCATTTTTCCTTTGACAGAAAATATGGACCTCTTTTCATCCTACAAAAAAGAAACAAAATTCTGAATGGCTACTGCATTGTAATTAGGAAGGAAGGAAGGAAAGAAAGGAAGGAAGGAAAGATGGAAAGAAAGAAAGGAAGGGAGGGAGGGAGGGAGGGAGGGAAGGAAGGAAGGAAGGAAAGAAAGAAAGAAAGAAAGAAATCTTGGAAAGAGAAGAAAAGAGAAACTAATTTAAATAAAGTGTAATTGGTGCTGGGAATAATATCAGACTTGAAGCTTATTTGGAGAAAATCCTGCCAAACACATTAAAGTCATTACAGTTTAATGTTTTTTCCTTGGCCAATGCCAACAAGCTGCCCAGGAGAGTTTAGCTGATGCTGCTGACAAACCAGAGGAGTGTGTGTGTGTTAGTTGCAGTTCATAGCATGAAGGTAAGATGAAATTTTCCTCTATGTTTCCTTCAAGCATGTAACTGATAAACCCCGCCATTTTTCAGCTCATTCAGAAAAGTGGCCACAAAGAAAAAATTATACTGTAGCATTAATTTATTTTTCAAAGAAGAAAACTGAATTTAAATTTAATTTTCTTAGATCTTTTATTCATAATAATTCTTTTTTCCAAATGACAGCTTGAAAACTATTATTTTATAGTTAACACATAAATAACTAAAAGCAAATGTTAATTCAAGTTCTGGTGAAAAATGTAATGATACTCACAAGCTTTATGTGTTGCAAAGATAGCTGCAGCTGCACAAACATATGAGGACCTGGCATTATAAAAGCATCATGCTGACTCAGAAGGTCCTTTCGGAGCTTTTCAATCATTGTTGCTGGTTTGGGTTCAACTACTTGGATTTTCTCTAATAGCAAACATTGTACAGTTTCAGAAAATTTCTGTGTAATTATTAATAGACATGCCTTAACCAAAAAATTCATAAATATTAAAGTATTTGGAATAGAACATTGTTCCTAGGAGATAATTTTTTCTTGTGGTATATTAAACCGTAACAATGAATGATTAGAATAAATATCATCTGCTTCCACCTGATTCTTCCACCACCAGCATTTCATTGCAATAAATGGTTCAATTTTTAACTTTGTGACATAATTGAAATGAATTATTTAACACTTTATGCAATTTCCCTTAGATTCTAGATCAAATTACCTGATGTATTAACTATGTAATGGAATTGGCCATTTTGTACTTTGTTGTAACTATAAAATCAGTTATTCTTAAGAAAAATATATCTAGAGAACAATGAAGGCAAAAGAAACACAGGTCATCATTAAGATGCGGACTCATGAGCAGGAGGTCTGGGGTTTGAATCCAGCCAGGACCGTCCTCCCTAACTGAGGTTTTTTCCAGGTTTTCCTCAGCCCTCATAAATGGCAAATGCCAGGGAGGTACCCTAAACTTAGGCTTGGAATGATTCCTTCCTTAAAAATAAATCCTTTCCCAATATATCATTTCATCTCATGTATCATCAGTGTCCATCACCTGTGGTGCCTCTGTAGCAAAAACGGGTGTTAGACACTGTTCATTCATTCAAAAGAAACACTAAGTAGCTTGATCAATCAATTACTTAAAATTTTTATATATTTTACTGTACAGAAAAATAATGAGTATAGAGATGATACAAAAAGGAATTTAGGAATATTTATTCCATTTAATCAAGGAAATTATCAAAATTCCCATTAGGTTCAGCAAAACCAGATTGAGATGAATATTGGAAGATACAGTTACAGCTACCCCTTATGAGTAAATAAGCTATAGCTAGCTGTTTACATAACTCAATAACATATTTTTATTTAAATTGCGGCTCTATAAATAAAACAACAAATATTTGAAGCACTATCTTATAACTGCATATTTTGAGCATCTCATACTGCTGTGATCAAATGTATTCTAATATAAGATATGGGGATGGGCCTGGAGCTCTTTGCACATAGGCAGCAAAACTCTGACATCATCAGGCAGTCCAAGCAGCTCTCATTATTGAAGTGAGAAGTTTGCAGTTTGTGCATTTGTTTGTTTTATGTTGTTGGTGAACACAGAGGCAGGCTGTTACAGAGGCCTTTTTCTGTTAGAACTGCGGAGGAAAAAGTGGAAACAAAATGGTTGGATAGATCTAATCCTGAACTAAACTTAACATAAAAAACTATAGATGGGATAAGACAAGTATATATTTAAGAAAATTTAATAGAAAAGTGTATGAAAACAGTTGAGTGGGTGAATATGAAATTCTGGAAATAAAGATCTTTCTTTATAATAAAATGTCAGAACAACAGTTTAATATACTTGCAATACTGTCTATTGAGAACAGTATAGTTGCCAGCATAAAAGAATTCAACTTGAAAGTGATAGATATATTCTGCAACATATGGGTTTCATTTTTCAGCAATGAGTATTATATTTATAAAATATCTTTTGTTTATTTGTTTGCATTCTTTTACACCTTTAGTTGGTTATTTACAAGATAGTGCAGCTCATATTGAATTTCTTGCATGAGTAGCCAATGGGGAAATAATATCTACCATTTGTAAAAGCATCTTACAAATACTGTACAAATCTGCAATTAAAAATTGCAGGTAGCCATTATCTTCAACCAAACAAGATTTAAATTGCATCCTATTCTTTTGCAGCTTATTATAAACTGATGCCCAAGCCAAGAGACCATGGAGATGGCTGCAGCACTAATGAAATAATAAACATATTATTCTTGTAAGATGCACAAATATTGAGTGCAGGAAGACTACAAATAGATATTGTAAACAAAAAAGAAAACTTGCACACAAGTATTGCAAATGCTATATTGTAATGAAACATAACCACTAAAAAAAAGGTACAAAGTAAAAGAAAGATACATATAATTTCTTATAATTTTGTTTTTGTTTAGCAGCATTGTTTTTTTTGTTTTTTTGTTTTTTTTTTGAGTAGTGTTTAACGCCCGTTTTCACTACTGAGGCACCACAGGCGGTGGACACTGATGATACATGAGATGAAATGATAAATTGGGAAAGGATATTATTTTTTAAGGAAGGAAGCGTTCCAGGCCTAAGTTTAGGTACCTCCCCGGCATTTGCCAGTTATGAAGACTGAGGAAAACCTGGAAAAAACCCCAGTCAGGGAGGACGGTCCTGGCGGGATTCGAACCGCAGACCTCCCGCTCACGAGTCCGTGCCTTAACGACCTCGGCCACCCGTGGCGGTGTTTAGCAGCATTGGGACTGTTAAATGATTCCTCTCGGCATTTTTTTCATATGATGATTGCTGCATATAACGAGAAAGCTACCAGAAAAAATATTAATATTAACTGAATTTGAACCATTATTTTACATTCTATCATTCTAGGAAATCATGAATATAAAATTTACCTTTAGGATTTGAAGGGGGACATCCATAAACCCATTTGCCCACAACCCCAGTCCAGGTGGAAAAACTGAAGTATTTGATACTAAGAGGTTCAGGATCAGTCCATGTGAGAATGGGAACATCTTCACCTTCTCGGCCCACTTCAATTAGGCCATGCCCATCAAGATGTATCCAGAACCCTCGCAGCTCTACCTGATTATAAATTGAAAAATTGTAACATAAAAAATTAACATTTTACACGTGTCCTTTAATAATATTACAAAACAAGAAAGGGATCAATTAAATCACTATTTTCCTTTACTGAGTATCTAACATCAGACATTGTAATATGAAAATGAACAAAGATTGAGAAAGTGGATACTTAAAACTGGTATAATCATGATACAACATCTTCCATTATTTATTTCCCTCAAACTGACATTCTGTGCCCACAGACTTTTGACAGCATATTCTTGTCTATATTTAATATTTCTCTTTTGTAATTCCACAGGGTTCTTGTTCATTAAACTTCAACGTTTATCATTAGTTATGAGCTTTATGATGAATTTATTAGTTTTTTTATTTGGACTCAACTCATTTTATGCATTTTTTCAAAACTCTGAATTTCTGGTTGATTCCTTCTTAGGATCAGCTAGATAATTACACCAATTTGCTAAATGTGGTATATGCCAAGAATAATAAAAGTGACTTAGATGTATTAATATAGTTATTACAACATTCTAGCAAATGGTGAACCTAGAAGTAGTAGGTACCTGAGGTGAGAAAGTTTTGAAACATTCTTATGCACACTAACTTGTGACAGAATGTCGGCCAAGCGTTTGGTTGTCTTGGTGGCACTACGACGAAGTCTGCGTATGTCAGAGAAGGTGTTCTTGCCAGCACCAAGCACTATCTCGTATACAGGAGCACGTTCGACGGGATTGACATCCTCCGACAGCAGGATGTGAGCATCGCTCCGTGCTCTTACCAGGAACTGGAACCGAAGGCCATCTTTCATCACCCAGCCTTGTTCCGGGGAGACTGAGTAGAAGCGATTATATGTGTATCCATAAGTGAAGGCAAGCTGACAATCCGCTAGCGACACTGAAACAAATGAAGTTCTTCAAGTTTACTAATTGTACCTATCTATGGACAAAGCTACCTCTAAATACTAAATCTGCAGGAGATGAACTGTAGTAATACTATTGAAATATCTCGTTCTTATACACGTGATATACTGGAGCGGGAAGTTTTGTTAATTAGGATTAAATTAGGATTAAAGGCCTTGTGTTTTGTTTGTGTTATAAAAATTGTTCATGAAAGAGAACATTCTTTCTATTGGAGCATTTATAAGAAGCGAACACACCTGAATATAAGTTAACATCTTTGAAAACTTAAAAACATTTCTAATGGAAACTTGTTCAAAATGGTAGAATTCTGTTTTTATTTGCTTGGATTCAATGCTCCAATAGAAAGAAAGTTCTCTTTCATGAACAATTTTTGTAACACGAATAAAACACAAACGAAAACAGAAAACTGACAGCCCTGGTAATGTAGATAAATAACAAAGAGTAATTATTATAGTTCACAACACGTCCTTCATGTTCCGTAGTTATGTTGAACAGTATATTATTATTATTATTATTATTATTATTATTATTATTATTATTATTATTATTATTATTATTATTATTATTATTATTATTAAGCCAACCTTTGATAAGTTAGGATAGTGACCCATATTTGTATTATAAGAAAATGGTAATCTTAAACAGGCAAAACTTAGTTAACCCAAGACCTAAGATGGATATATACAGACTATCTCACTTAACTCTATGATCTTAAAATTTTCGAAATGAAACAGGATATGAAAAAAATCTATTTTGCGAAGTAATGTACCAATGTTAGGGGTTCACACAATGGGGGAGGGGTTTTGCACAATCCAGAAAATCAAAATACATACTGTTTTCTACTCAAAGTTACAATTTTTTAAAAATGGAACATATATGTTTTTACTAGCAAACTGAAAACTAAAGGTCCAATTAGTGATAACAGAATTGGTTTTACTGTCCTAAATAAAATTACAAGTTGCCTAAAAAGATACTTCATGTTTGTAAATTATATACAGCACAGAGAACTCACTCATAAATAATCAATAAGGTTTTTTTTTAATCTAATGAAACTGTATCACTTCACAGATGCTCAAAGTGACCACCGTTTGCATCAATACACTTGTGGAGATGGTGAAAAGCGAGCGTTGCACAGATTGTAGTACACACGCGACGATAATACACTATTTCATATCCTTTAGAGTTGTTCGGAGTTCCTGATGCACTCTATTTTTTACTGCGCCCCAGAAAAAGTAGTTTAATGACGTCTAATCGGGGTACCGAGCTGGCCATCTCACAGGACCTCCCCGTCCTATCCACCATTTTGGAAACTTTGCATCCACAAATTCTCTGGGAACATGCGAGAAGTGTGCGGGGCACCCATGATGCTGGAACCTCATTGATATCACCCCCACCTCCTCCATGAGAAGGGGTAGTGTCTTGTAGAGATGTGCGTATCGCTATCCATTTAATGTTCCCTGATAAAAATAGGGACCTACAACGTGGTTGCCAATGATATCGCGCCAAACATTGACACTCCACTGTAGCTGAAGAGCAACCTGGATAAGCCAATGGAATTTTACAAGGACCAGTGATGCATGCTTCTTATATTCACATTTTCCATGATTTGTTTACGAAGCTTCATCCGTGAACAAAATATTACTTAGGAATGCATTATTATCTTGAAACCGCTTCCAAATATTAATATGGTAAGTGGGTATTAGCTGAGGACAAAAATCGTAAAATGCGTTACAGAACATACTATTTCCCTGTTTGACACTGACAACTATACAGCCGATACACTGAGCATTGGAGTATGCTAGACTGATAAAGATTTGTTTACTGCGTGCTATTAGTACAGACACATCAAGCAACCTATGCTCTGTGTACAGACTACACTCTTTGCATTATATCAGAAATAGTGTATCCATTGTCACTCTTTAAAAGTTTGCCTATTTCAGAAGTTAGAACAGTGAAACCCATTCTGTTATCACTAATTACTATTTTTGTCCTCAGCTAATACACACTTACCATATTAATATTTGAAAGCGGTTGCAAGATAATAATGCATTCCTAAGTAATATTTTGTTCACGGATGAAGCTTCGTAGACAAATCATGGAAATGTGAATATAAGAAGCATGCATCACTGGTCCTTGTAAAATTCCATTGGCTTATCCAGGTTGCTCTTCAGCTACAGTGGAGTGTCAATGTTTGGCGCGATATCATTGGCAACCACGTTGTAGGTCCCTATTTTTATCAGGGAACATTAAATGGATAGCGATACGCACATCTCTACAAGACACTACCCCTTCTCATGGAGGAGGTGGGGGTGATATCAATGTGGTTCCAGCATCATGGGTGCCCCGCACACTTCTCGCATGTTCCCAGAGAATTTGTGGATGCAAAGTTTCCAAAATGGTGGATAGGACGGGGAGGTCCTGTGAGATGGCCAGCTCGGTACCCCGATTAGACGTCATTAAACTACTTTTTCTGGGGTGCAGTGAAAAAATAGAGTGCATCAGGAACTCCGAACAACACTAAAGGATATGAAATAGTGTATTATCGTGGCGTGTGCAACGCTCGCTTTTCACCATCTCCACAAGTGTATTGATGCAAACGGTGGTCACTTTGAACATCTGTGAAGTGATACGCAAAACATACAGCTTCCATTTACAAAATATGTAAATTTGAACTGTAAAGGATATTTTTATATAATTTTGTGGGTTGTTCATACCCTCCTATTATGGGTGCCTATGACGTGGGTATATTCCTGCGCAACTAGTTTTTTCACATCTTGTTTCATTTCCAAAATATGTGTATATATAATAATTTTTAATTGGGTCATTTTAAAACATTGTTGTGGAGTAAACAGTTAATTGACCGTTCCGTTGTAAACAGCAGAACAGAAGAAATGTAAGATAGTTTATAATATAAACACGCGTGTTTATTATGTGCAAATCTCTTACCTTCTTCTGAAAAAACAACACCGATTCTTGCACAGAACAACACTAGCAGCAGCAGTAGCATCTCTCTGAGTGAACAGTAGACTATCGCTTCCCGCATATCTGCCACCCTTCCTCCCTCGCTATCGTTTTTAGTGTGATTTGTCAGACGGTCAAAGTTCCGGATAACATAATCTTCATTCACCCTTATAAGGAAAATCATATAAAATGTTATGAAATACAGAGTCACATGTGTACCAACCCTATCATGGAACAATGAAAAACACTTATTTTAAAATATGAATGAGCATTTAAGGACAATGATAGATATAGGTGTCAAATAATTACTTAATTATAACATCACTTGAGTTAGCTAATAAATATATTTTAAACAGGTAAAATATAGTTTAAAATACACCTCATTTCAGTAGGTCTTTAAAGGTGAACTATTTTTAAGGAAAACAGAGAATTACTTCGAATGAATTAGTCATCTTAAATATTTATATTTAGGTCATAACATTTAAGTACAATTAAAATATACTCATTGCATTGAATTATTAAAATATAATAAAAATACTGGTATTTAAAAGTTTACAAAGTTCTGGCTAAGCTTCCTCACGATTCTGATACTTGAACATTGATCAGAAGCGATAAAGAAAAATAGAAACAGCGGGAGACACATTCTTGAAAAACACGGCGTCCCAGAAGTAATGGTACATTTATTAGAACTGGGAGCCCAAATCACAGGTTGGACAAAACTGCTGATTTAACGACCTTTAATAAATGACTGCAATAGTTATCCACTCCAGAAGGTCTTCAAAATGCATTCCAGAAAACCGCAAGCTATGGGAATAATAACATAATATTGTGTTCAAGTGCGCAGAATTACTTTGAACATTAAACATGTCAAAGTTTGCATTACATCCTTAGTTAAACTGTTTAAAAATATATACATTACATCGTATAGTTAACTACATATATAGGGCGATTCAAAAGTCGCGCGCTGTAGAACAACTCTATTATTAATATAGGTACCGAAAAAGGAAAAAAGGGGTATGTTTGGGAATATATATTTTTGAACCTGTGCTTGAATGTTACAACATAAACCGCACCATTCAGATTAATTTCAGCAATTATCGAAAAAAATAAAAGACGATTAAAGTATAGCGTTTATAGTCTGCTTGAAAAGACAAATAATATAACAAAAACTTGGCACTTGCTTGCGCACTAACGGAGGAAGTTCAAATTTATTGCAATCTTGTTCACTGCACATCCTGTCCCTCTTTCCTTTTTCGCTACCAACAATAATAATGTAGTTGTGCTATGGCGCGCAACTACTGAATCACCTTTTATATGTGTTATACACGACATGGTGCATGAAACATGGTCATATTTTATATGAAAATGCATTATAAATATTCATTCACAGGAAAATTCTAGTTATATCTATAAAAATATTTGTTATATGTAATTGCTGGCTTAGGCCCTTTCAGAAATAAAAGTACGTTTACATTTTTGCATTTGTTTTATTATTAGCTTTTTACACATTGAACTTATACGTATCAATCATTTCTTAAAGGGGGGGACAGGGTTTGTAAGTTACACTGTAAAAAAGAAAAAAAAATCTTATTTAGAATTGTTAGCTCTGAACAATTAGTTGTAAAAATATCAGGCTGTTTTCAGGAATATACTTAATTGTTTTTTAGAATGATTATTTTGATTTGTTTAATTTATGGATGCTCTTTAACAGCTCAGGTCATCAGCGTCCCATTCAACTCAGGGTGTGAAACGGCCGACTAATTTTGCTCAGAGGCCTCTCTTTCGGGCTTGAGGTTCTTTTTCGTGCCGTAAATGTACGACACGGGACCCACGGCTTTACTTCCCTTCCGAAGGAAGCCATACTTAGGATTTTTACCCCGAAAAAATCCATCCGTCCTGGCCGGGTTCGAACCAGCGATCTTGGGTTTAGGAGACAAGTATGGTAACCACTACACCACCAGGACCGACGTTTTTTAGAATGCGGGGAACGCAAGAAGTCCTATCGCTTTAAGGTGGCCATATATTTTCCACGAAAACAACTGGTAATTAATTAAACTAAGAACTGTTGATATTGTTTCATACCTTTCTTTAATGAAGCAAAGAGACTGAGGGAAATATATTCTCATTATGCGACAAAACTGCTTTTAAACTGAACTTTGAATAGTCAATAAACCATCATCACTCATTTGGACTAAACTGGATTCCTAGATCAGTCATTAGACCACATCATTACAAAAACATGCATGATCTTTAAATTCGAAAATGTTTTTCAAACGCCTCATGTCATTTCCCTATAGACTGTAAGACCCCATTCACAATGATAAGACTTAACACGTAAAGTTTGAAGTATGAGGATTAATAAAGTTTAGCGGTACCTAAAGCGTCCCAACTGCTCTGATTCAAAAACAATATCAAGAAGCAGTTTTGAGCCATAAGAGGCACTCTCAGTTTTGCACCGGCACAGGTGGCCGAGGTCGTTAAGGCGCGCACTCGCGAGCGGGAGGCCGGAAGTATGATTCCCACCAGGACTGTCCTCCCTGACTTTTGCAGGTTTTCCTCAGTTCTCATAAATGGCAAATGCCGGGGAGGTACCCTAAACTTAGGCCTGGAACGTTTCCTTCCTTAAGGAAAAAAAAAAAAAAAAACCTTTCCCAATCTATCATCAGTGCCCCCCCTCCCCGCCTGTGGTGTCTCAGTAGTAAAAATGGACGTTTAACACTATTAAAAATTAATAAAGCCCTCTCAGTTTTGATTTCGACGACGGTAGGCTGCATTACTCTAAGTGCTGACTTCGACGCCGGTAGGCAGTGTTTTTTTAAGTTTTAATTTCGAAGCCGGTAGATTGTGTTTTTCTAAGTGTAGATATCGTACGTAGCCTGTGAAAATTCCAAGTTAAGATTTCGAAGACGATGGGAAATATATGTTTTAATTGCGATGCAGTAGTCTACAGGAAGTGCTAAATCATTCAAAATGTCGACACACAGCTTAGCTCAGCTTAAGTCCATAATCAGTGTATTCAAGTCTATCTACTTAATATTGTGCCATATGCAAATTCCAAATCTTTACGACGAACGGCACGCATTCAGTGGCTTTGAAGTGACTTATATAATATATTGTGATTCAAGCCTACTTCTCAACGATTACTCATCCTTCTCTAGTATGAAGCAAACAGTAAAGAAATATCTATTCCTCTTTCTTGGAACAAGAATAGGCGGACACAGTAGCCGAGGCATCTCGACAAGATCGTCACTAGCGAGAGGCGTTAATTATCTTACATCCTACCTCCATGACAATTATAAATTGCGAAATTTATTTTTCCTGTATATCTTTACAAGTAAACTCGATAGGGGGGAGTTATTTTCTGAATCAATGCATTATTTTCCACATTTTCACTCTGGACAAAAAGTAGTTTTTTCCCTCTAGTCTAATTATTACCGAGTATATATATAATGTAAACCATTATATATATATAATGTAAACCATTTTTAATAGAAAGACGCTAGTTCAATATCACTGTATATAGTTTTAAAAATTAATAACTACCAGGCTATTGTGCCGTCATTTAAAACAAAGGCCAGAGCACAGCAGCCCGAAAGTTTTTAATTTTTAACTTTATGAACACCACCGTGAAAATTTAAGATATGTTACTCATTGTACACATTTTACTGTGCTTGCCATATGAGCCTGGATACCAAAAACTTATAAAACTTTATTATTTGATTGTCCTTTGATTTCAGAAAATAAATTGGGGCTGGAACTCTGAGAATTGTTGATTTGGTTTACTTACGGATGCTCTTTAACATCTCAGGTCATCAACGTCCCATTTAATTTGAGACGTGAAACGGCCTATAATTTTTGCTCAGATGCCTCTTTTTTCGTGCCGTAAATCTACGACATTGCTTTATTTTGAGTGATTTTTTTCGGGCGTAAAAATCAATCGACCATGGCCAGGATTGAACCCGCGATCTTGGGTTAGCGAGGCAAGTATGGTTACCACTGGAACTGAGAGAATGATTCTTTGACCAGGAATATGGGAGTTAAACTCTCGTCTTGGGTGCATTACTGTTAGGCGTCAACAATATTTTATTGTTATACATTGGGCTAAATTTTCATATCACCTATTGCAAATCATCTGATAAAATGTGGATATATACTGTCGGTCCTGGTGGTATTGTGGTAAGCATATTTGCCTACTAAACCCAAGGTCGCGGGCTCAAACCCGGCCAGAATCGATGGATTTTTTCGGGCGTAAAAATCCTAAGTATGGCTTCTTTCGGAAGGGAAGTAAAGCCGTGAGTCCCGTGTCGTACATTTACGGCACGATAAAGAACCTCAAGCCTGAAAGAAGAGGCCTCTGAGCAAAATTTGCCGGCCGTTTCACGCCCTGAATTGAATGGGACGCTGATGACTTGAGATGTTAAAGAGCGTCCATAAATAAATAAATAAATCAATCAATCAATGGATATATATACTTAGCACTTTTAATTTTGCATATCTAAAATCTGTAGTTACTGTCTACATACAAATTTTCATTGGATATTGTAAAATGGAGCATATCGGATTATTTACAAGTATTAACAACTCTCTCGTTCGCGCCTGATTGATTGATCAATTAATTAATTAATTAATTTGTTAATATTTCTTAACAATCTTATTTTGTAGATTGATACTTAGAAAAGCATCATTTATACAATATCACTTTCTCACTTTATGCTTCTAAAAGAGAGAAAATGGAAGAGAACGCTTCAAATTTACCTTAAAATCAGAAGTCACAAATACAACGTACATTTTACTGTAGAGTTCGATCTCCGGGAATAAAAAATGTTCTGGATATCCATTTCGTTGCAGGTAATTCTAGGACAATTCTTAAAGTTTGCTGAATTCTCCCAAAGCCTATCTTCAAGTTACAGGGCTCTGTTTCAGGCCTAATTGAGATCAGTGGAATCTGCGGATTCTGTAGATATGCTCGAGAAATTCTTAGTGTAAATTTCCATTGACTATGAACAAAAGGTTTTCGAATTTATTACATGTGAAGGACATGGGAAATATAGAGGCACAAATCAATAATAATAATAATAATAATAATAATAATAATAATAATAATAATAATAATAATAATAATAATTTTAAGCTGTAGCATTGCACTTTCATAAATATTGATGTGTGTGGATTCCTTCCCAAAGTCATAAATTATTATTATTATTATTATTATTATTATTATTATTATTATTATTATTATTGCAAATGGTATTCATTTCATGATGTTAGGTCCTCTGAAAAAGCAGTATAATGGCAGCCATAAAAGTGTTATCAACTTATCACCTTGGACAAAACCCATTTCTGTTGACTTCCTGCAACATATGATGATGAGTGTCTCTGTGCGCAACAACAGAGATAGTTCGGATGAAATGGAGGAACAATAAATAAAAATGTGTCGTAAATATTCAGTGTTAACTGTCAAGGAATAAGGAAAATAATAATAATAATAATAATAATAATAATAATAATAATAACCAAAGAATCACCTTTATCTTTAAGCTCATTGGTTACTCATGTCAGATTACTATCTGTTGTTATGTTTATAATGAAAATGCAGATAAAAATGTTGCCTTTTGAAGACATTAACATTAATAATAAGTTTCTCTTATATTAAATAATTAATTATAAATATCTTGTATATAAAGAAAAAATGTACTGACATTTTTATTCAAAATTTAAAGGTGAAATAGTATTCTTTTGCTCTAAAACAAAACATTTAAATTTCAAACATTTAGAGTTAAATATTATTGATTCAAATGCAATGGTTTATAGAGCTTACCATCAGGTCTGTGAATAGTTTGCGTTTTTTTTTTTCCCCTCGTTATTAGTAGATACTGTTGTTGCTGAAGTTATTTTTAAGTATTTGGTGCAAGGTAAACCAAAAAAGTGAGAAATAACAAGGAATATTTAATTGCACATCTAATACATAGGTTCCTTTTTATTGGTTTCATCATTTATATGTATTCAAAGCGACAATTACAGTAGTGCGGTTCAACTGTTATTGTCGCTTTACAATATCATTCATGCAGTGTGTCTAGATGGCACTGATTTGAACAGTGTTCCTCTCACAGATGATTATAATGCTGTTTACTTTATTTCAGGTGAGATTCTTGTTAAAATATTTAATGAAAATGAAAAGAATATACCATATATTTTTCAGGATATATGAAAACTAATAAAATATTTTTAACTTTACTACACTTTGCTTATGTTCATTTCATTAGCTTCATTGACCCCAAATTATTAGTTTAAACAAAGAAGAAAAGAGAAGATGCACATAAATAAAAGTAGGGTATATGTTATAGAAGGCTTGTGTTTAAATATGTACATATGTAAAACTATTTTTTTTTTCTGAAATAATTTTGTTTTCGAAGCATTCATGCTCATGTACCCAAACACTGGTGATATTTCTCCTTGAAAATGCGATTAAAATATTATACCTTCTACTACAATAGCGTAACCTAAATACCGAAGGTATCAAAATATATACACACTTTCACAGTACACATCTATTTAATATATTTCAAAGTTGAACCGAAAAGCAACAGTAATATGTAGTATGATGTTCTGTAAACAGATGTGACTCACATACATTATGATAGCGTTGCTACCTGACAGGTAAATCAACAATGAACAAATGAAGCCAAGATTAAGGTATGATGTTCTGTAAGCAGATGTGACACACATTACGTTTTGCTAGCGTTGCTACAACAAAATGGAGTCAAGATTATCGTTTGAACAGCTGAAAGTAATTTTGAAGTGGTATTGGAAAACCGAGAATGTTGTTGAAGTTCAAAGGCAATGGAGACGTGTGTACGGAACAGAACCGCCAACGCGAGTAACAACTGCACGCATTCGAGACAAATTTGATACTCAATGGTACTGTATGCGATGTTAACAAGGGCAAATCTGGGGGACCTCGGACAGCAACAAGCCCTGCACAGTGGATCCAAGGCACTATTCAGAGCACTGGACATGACGAAGAGATCCGATTGAGTTTCCACCGCGTTTTCCAGATCTAACTCCGTTGGATTTTAGCTATGGGGAACTCTTATGTTGTATACAGTAGAAAACCAGCTACACTGGCAGCACTTCGGGAAGAAATTGAAATGGCATGTGCTGCAATCGCTGAGGACACTTTCGCAAACGTTCCTCAATCAGTAGTTCAACGTACTCAGAAGTGTATCGACGCCGGTGGTGGGCATTTGATATAAAATTGTAAAATGATTAGTGTTCATCATTTTCTGTTTGTGTAAATTCAGTTTTGTTATGGTAACACAATTTTTGTTTACATTTTGGGCACCCTCTGTATATATCTGCTCTGATGAATGTTTAGGAACATTGGTTTTTATGGTACAACTTGAAAATGTACAAAAATGTTCTATTAACGACAAGGAAAATTAAGAATGGTGGCGATATTAGGCGCATCTAGTAGTTCGTGATGTACTTTGCAAAGATAAAAATACAATGAAGCAAAAACTCTATATTTATAAGCTTGCATATGAAGGAAACCTTTCCAATATAGCGTCTTGATTAATCAGCGCGTGATTTCGAACTGAATATGCGTACATACATTTTTCATTTATTAATATACTTTATTGACGAAAAAATCTAACATGAGTACATGTTATTAGGTGATTACTTTTGCTAAATCAAATTTAAATTTTCAGCATTTTTAGTTTACTGTTAATATTTCTATAAATATTAAGAATAGATTAAAGTAGGCAATAATAATTAACAAGCAAATGTAGTAGAAAGTGAAACATAGCAACAATTGTAGTTAACGATTCAATATTTCTAAAAAAATTATGGAAGTGCTTTAAGATAGGAATAGGGGGGATTAAATGTTTAAAAACTGCAGCGATTAGGGTTCTAAATTTTTAAAAAATAGGAACATATTAAGGTGTACAAGGATGGGCCGTTGCAATGATAAACACTTGCAATTAAACAGTTTGTAATTTCGAAATAGCAGGAACATATGCAAGGATAGTTAGTGCTGGAATAAAAATGATATTTAAGAAGTAGGAAAAAACCCAGATACAAACTTTAAGAGTTATTGAACGACAGTAAAATGCCAATAATTGGGATTACACTGTTCTATATTTCAAAAGAACGAATAGAAACATAGGTATATAAGCGCAATACTTATTATCCGTCGTTCCGTCCGGGAACATGGGCGCCTCCAGTGAGGGAGATTTCAATTACCAAGAAGAATTTCAGGTACACTTAATTCCCTCCAGGACAAAGGGAGAGATATACCTCCAACGTCATTAACTAAAGTATTTCTTGGGCGTGAAACGGTGGACAATTGTGTCCAGGGACCTCTTTTTCATGTGTGGTAAGCACAATAGACTCTGCTTACGCGTAAAATGGCAACAACTAGGTTTCATCCTCTGAACATTTCTAAAGAATAACGCCAGGCAAGGTGAAAATGTGCGGCGTGACAGTGGAGCTCCTGTTCTTGCTTCTGGCTGGTTTTGCTGGAGACCTCCCCAGGTCGCTGCCATTGTAGCTCCAAGCTTGAAACCAAGAATGCTCTAATGACAGAATTTGCTTCAGTCGGAGGGTCGCGGATCACAAGGAATATTTTCAATAGGGTTGTAACCTTCCTAGGAAGGGATGGAGCTGTTCTATATTTCAAGATAATTGACAAGTATATGCTCAGATACATAAATAAATTAATAGGCAATTAAAATATGTCTACAGTTGCTGCCATCCCTTTAAACTTATGATTGATAGACGATAGCAAGGATGGCAACTTTGAACATGTAAATATTTAACAGGGATAGACTAACAGGTTAGCAAAGGGTGAAACATGCTAACATTTGGGACAGAACTATTTTTATTTCAAGGGAATAAAAAAAGAAAAGGAAAGATATAACTGTAGAAATTAAAACTGACAGTACAGTAGCAGGCAGACAATCACTAATAACTTTCAATCTAACCAGCGTTTGTGAAGATACTGGCCAGTGCTTCTCACGAATTCTGCCACTGAAAAGTAGTGGCTCACCTCTCCAGAATTCCTGTTTGCTCACTACCTATTTTGGCACTTTGTTTATGATCATGGCACTGCGACCTTTACTAGTGGGGCAGCAGTTAATCATAACATCATTAGCGTATATTTTGACGTTGCTATAAAAACAACTATTAATCTCAACATCACTCTCTTACTTTACCTATTGTTATTCTTGACATGACAAAATGTCTTGAGGCCCAAACGCTGTAATCTGTTGTTTGTTATCATTAGTTATTAGAGGTAAATTAAAGCTAAACAAAAAGTAATACTTTCATATGCAGAGCGTATTTAATTTTTAGACATGTATTTATAAACGAGTATAAAAGTAATTCAAAACAGAAATATTTTAATGTATCTGCTGATTAATTAAAATGAAATATAACTATTTCAGAAATTAAAAAAACTGTATTCTTTTCCTATATCATTTTAAATCAATAAATATAAACTATTTTTCCAATTGTATTTCATTGAATACTTTTTGTTTAAAGCAAATCAAAATACAGTACAACTGGGTTTTTCATGATTTTGTCGCCTGTTTCATAGCAGAGAATAGGTTCGCAGTCAGAGTTGCAACTCCCAGCGAAGCCTAGATAATATCCACGCTAATGATTCAAGTTCTCACAACTACAATACAAATAAGCACACACCTTATAATAGAATGTTGAAAATGTTGTTCTGCTACATACAATGGTGTTTTTTTTTAATTGTGATTTTTGTAGCTTAATAAAAACGCAATTGGGGGATTTTTTGTGTGTAATTGAAGGCATCGGTTTTGTTTTGTTTTGTTTTGTTTATGTTCACTCAGAGTATCAGGAGGCCAAGTGCTGTAAATTAGATCTTAATTTTGGTACATGTTTGCAAGTGTTCGAATACGTAAAGATATCTTTTATTTAAATTATGTACTTGTAGATCTGGACATGCGGTAGGAAAATGCACGCAATTCATTGATCAAGTTAAGAGAGTAAAATAATGTGTAGATAGCTATGCAACAGAGATAAAGGCAGTTATTTCAACATTTGCTAGTCTAAATTGCAACTCATTTAAAATAAATGTATTTAAACAAAGCACGTCAATTTAGATATTAAGGGAAAGTTTAAAACAATGTTGATTATTTTGTAGGCAAGCCAACCCCACGTTTAAATTTCATATGGGACCTTGTGAAACTTAAATTATAAAGATGATGTACTTGAAGTGTTCCAATCACGGTCGGGATCCGAACCACAGATTTCCGGCCTTCCGTGTAGAGCTCTAACCAACTAGCCCTCCTTCAAGAATGGAAATACGAACCTCTCATTTGATTCTAAACACCCCCAGACTTACCTAAGGGGTACATAGAATAAGTTGAGAGAGGCTTGTAGTTTTCTTTTTATAGGAGGACACGGTAGCGCTGCTGGTTAGGCTTCGGCACGGCAGACTAAAGATCCGTGGCTCGAATCCCGGCTGCGACTCGAATTTTTCAAGTCTGATTTTTCCTTTCTAACTAATATCCTGCACGTGGCTAGTTGAAGGAACTATTTCTAAATGTTAGGATGCAATTGTTATACTTTTTTTACTTCTTATCGTTGCCTGGCAACCTGAATTGTTTTTACTGTTGTTTGAATTTGCAAAGAATAAAAATTAAGTTAGTTGTAAGTTGAAACATAATCTATTTATTGTAATATTCATAATTACAATTAATATAATGATTATAATTGCTTATTTTGGAACTCTATTTATTCCACTTACGTTCTGTTCTTCTTGCATGACACAATTTATTACCGAAACATAACTATTAAATAAAATGCTTAATATTTTTTGTAATATTATTCTGTTCAAATGCTATCCACAATAGCAAAAATCTAGGTTGCCTGTCAATGATTAAAAACAAAAGATATGACAAGTAAATGCTTTTTAAAATTTAAGTATCATGAAGTAGGGGTGTTATTTGAAATTTCAAATGTGTTAAACTTTTCCCTCAATGTTTAAATTGACGTGTATTATTTAAAAAGTAATTTTTAAGGTAATTATTCAAACTGACAAAATTTGAAATGAAATACCTGTATATTATACAATTATAAATGCTTACTAATATATGCTTTAAATATAGAGATGATGTTGAAGAGCAAGATGGGAAATGGCGAAACAGAACACCTTCAAAGGCACGAGAAAGAAAAAAATCCTAATAACTGAAATAAATCTATTTTCTTTAATAGGACCCTGAGAAATAGCCCCTCTTTGCGTCCAGCTAGTAGAGGCGTTTAAGGTCGAACAATCAGTATGTGGGTGCTAGAATGCAGCACATGTCCACATTTTTATCTGCAGTTCAAGGGAAGAGAATATGAACCTCGCCCAGTACAGAAAGCAGTAGAATCGTTAGAAATACACAAACGCTGACACTTCTCGGCATCTTTAACCTTAAGAGCAGCTTGTATTCTTTACGCAAGACTTCAAACGTTTTCTAATCACTAGTAGAAAGCTTGTATAGTATTCCTACGCAGAGCAAGAACATGTGATATTACCAGTAAGGCAAGACGATCACTCTTCAGACCCACGCAGCATCCGGGCGATGGACCGAACCTACTCCGGTCATTGTCCTAGTCATGCGTGGGAATCTTGTCGGGGTTGCGCACTTTCCGCCTTCGTAAAATCATATTCTAGCTATAAAAATTAACTTTGGTTGAGGGCATTTATTTAGCTTGCTGGTTAAAACAGTTTAGCGCATATGAATCCAGTGAGGTCAAGAAAAGTTTTCAGATCACAACGAATTAAGAAGAGATAGTGCTAAAGCCTTAAAAATGATGATACTTCCTGCACGGAAGTGAAAGTTTATGAGAGTTATCGTCCCTAAACAACAGTTCTAAGGCATTCAAGAATCCAAAATTTCAATAACACAACTCAACTAGAGAAATGTTTAATCAATGACAAGATATGGAATACAGGAATAGTTGGAGAGAAATTTAGAATGTGAGCAATGCACAATGTCCGTATTTATTAAAGTGAAAAGGCGACGGGGGAAAAAGTTCATTCAGGTAATATTTAACCAAAATATTATGTTTTAATACAAACTAATAATAATAATAATAATAATAATAAGGAGATAGGAATAAATATATGATTATAATTGTATTAGAAGAAGAACGCATTTAACAATATAGGATTAACTAGGTTAACAATGTGGAATTAAGAACAAGGAAATTCAAAACAAGGAAATATAAAATGTTAAAATATTTAAATACGAGTATTTGAATGCTATTTTATAGCAGTCTTTTGCATTTTCTGGATCCTCTGGAATCCACAGAAGCAAGTTAGGAAATAAATAATATTATCTGCATAGAACCCAACTTAAAGAAGAAGAAAAACGCATATAAGCTCTTCGATAATATGGCGGCGAAATAAAACTAGTACGTCAGCCATCTGTCGACGAAAGTACGAAATAATTTCAAGTAGCAGGTTCAAATTCGGTCGGTAGAGGGTGCAATTGTGCAAACTTCTTTGTTTTGTTTACTCAGTAACTCTACTATGTTCAAAACGGCCTGGGCAGTCTAGATTGGATTGGTAAGACTTTTTTTATTAGTTAACATATTAAAACTAAGCATATGAATATCTAGCAATATTCATTTCATTTATTATTTCACAGTTTTTAGGCGAGTCTTCTCCCCAAAATCTTTACACACTAAATAACGCGGCTACAATATTAAGTGTAATGGTTTAATTTTTTTCAACTGTCGCACTTTACACTTATTTAACACTTTCAGCATTTCAGTGTTCTCGTGATGTAGAACTCTTTTCTTATGCTTCTCTGCAGTCTTTTTTATTTCTTCCCCAACTACATCAATCTTGAGATCTTTATGTATATGGTCAATGCGCACATACCATGGTGCAACTATTGTTCATTTACTTTATTTTGAAGGGTTTGTATGTACTTAATACCTATTGGTCATCTTGGTGAAGCCCCATCCCATAGGTCTACACTGGTTTGAGAGCTTGTTTGTATACCAGTAACTTGTTATGTACGTCAAATTCTGAATTTCTTCAAACGAGTCAATAAAGTTTCTTATATTTGATATTTAACTCTTTCCTTTTGTTACAGCTGCTTCTTCCAATTTAACTTCAATTCTAATATCTAATTATTGAACTTATGCAATTATGTGATAATTAAGTTTTATTGGCAGTGTCTTTGTTTTTCTATTCGTAAAGTTGTCACGTATGATTTATTTGTCCAAATACTGATTTTTTTTACAGCATTTTGGAGATTTTATACATTCCTCTATTCTATTTATCTCCCACTGCCAAGATTAGCAATAAATTGTATCTTTTTCTAGTGAATAAGAGATGGAAATTTTCACCTAATATACTTACTTGAGATTTCCTATTCACTATTAGATTGATCCTAACGTCATTAATAAACAAACAATGTATTCTTCCACAATTTGCGTCAAGTATACTCCCAATTGTCAGAAACAAGTGGCAAGTATAAGTGACGTAATGACAAGAGAGCACCGAAATTTTCTGAGGTTAGGTTTACTACCTCCTTTATTGCGAGTGCCGGATACTTATCGCAGATATTTGAAAACACGTTTAAAATCATTGTTTTCTAGCCACTAGTTAAAGGCTTGCCCGCTTGATGCTTTACATAATATGTCTCCGTAGAAATAAGAGCATGTGATTGATAGCGTTAACCATGATGCTAAGTGCCAAGTGCTTGCATCTCATCTTGTTTAAATAACCGTTGAATCAGACGAGCTGCATCTTGGGAGTTGGAGCTCATCAATATGTAACTTCAAAATTCAACTTCATTAAGTCAGCAGTAATAAAATTAAATTCACAAGTATTATTTTTGTGTAGTAGATGTTATTTATTACTGAACCCATTCTCAAATTTAGATTGCAACATGGAACTACTTTCTTTGCGTGCATTGCTACTGTGTTGTGTTTGACTGCTCACAATTATGCTAGTGACATTGTTTTGATCGGAATCACTGCAAGAGTGAATAGGGATTAGTACCTATATTCCTATATTAGTACCACGGAGTATTCAGTTCCGTGTTTATCTCTGAAGTATCTTTCTTTCTACGTAAGATTTTAGTATTTGACAAACTTGACTGGGAAGATCCGTTGAAGCTTATGTATAGTCCTTTATGCCAGACTTTATCAAACGTTTTAGCCACGTCTAAGAGTATATCAGAACAAATTTCCCCCTCTACTGTTCTCTCTATGGTATTAACAATATGATGTACTTGATCGATTGTTAAAAGCTTATTTCTAAATCAAACCTACATTGCAGTATTAGCTTATTTTCTTGTAAGTTTTAAGGGTTTTAACAATACTTTTTTTCAAATAGGGTAGAAAGTTGTGATAGTAGTGAAACCGTTTTATAAGAATCGTTTTCGTTGGGATTGTTACCAAACTTAAGGATAATTGTCATCTCTGCTATCTTTCAAGCATTTTCTGCTAGCTCTTTAAGTACTATCCGGTAATAAGTCATACCTCAAAGCTTTCCCCCCCCCCCGTATACATTATGTCTAATTTCCTGTTGTAATTCTATGAGCATCCCACAATAGAGGATAGTGGAGAGGAGGACATTTCGGTTACTTTAGCATTGTTCAAGGGCGGTCATACTCTGAAATCTGAAAAAGATGATACCCTTCCCCTCACCAACGCATTCCTATACAAACATACAAATATAAAAATGTATGTCTGAAAAATTACAGTTTACAAGTGAGTCTTTTACAGATGGTAAGCCTGTTTCTTTCCTTGGCCTGGAATGTTTGTGTTAAAGAAAAAAAGCCTTTCAGCACTTAAATTGCGGCCTAGTATGGGGAGAAAAAAAAAAAAAAACCCAGCAAACTTCAAAATCTCTGCATACTGTTTGTTCTTCAGTTTTGCAAGCTTTATTATAGGCATACTATTTTTCTTGGTTTGACTCTGCTTTCGCATTATTTGAAGTGAGGAATTTATTATTGGAAAGCTTAAAACATTTACTGCCATCAATTACTCTCGTTTCTGGATATCCTGTATGGTGTTATTTCGAAACTTAAGAACATCGAAACATCGATTTCATTGTTAGTTCAGCCGGTTTATAGAAAGCGTGTGTACTCTTCATTCTCACAAAGAACATTGAATATCGCTCTTAATGCCTATGAAACAAAAATGAACAAATATAAAACTAATATGCCAAATGCGAACAAAGTAAAGAGTTTCCAAAAATGTAAGCAGGCGGCTATTTGTATGATAAAAATGGGATATTTCTGCATAGATACTGACATATGGTAGGCCTATGTTTGTGCTTAAGCCCCCTCCGAGAATGAGGGAAGCCCAGGCGACCAGAATCCAGGCACGGTTCCTAAAAATGTTTCCAAATAAAAATCCCGACGCCGATGGGGAACCCTTACTAGGGATTCGAGCTACTCATAAAAGAGATGCCGAAGCAGAAACATTCGCAAAGCGCAAGCCACCGTCACGTCGCACACACCTGTAACAGAAACAACAGAATGAAAGGAGTAGGGCTGAAAAATTGTGGAAAGGAAAGATTCATCGCAACTTTCGCCTAAGTGACCAGGGGAAAACGCGAAAAAAACCAAATTCTGCATGGTCAGCACCAATGGGTTTGAACCCTGGATATGCAGAATGCAAGTCCCAAGAGTTACCGCCTGAGTCAGGGTAGCCAATATCGAAAAAATGGCTGCAAGTGTTTTGCGTGAATCCTTCTCTCGTGATGGGATATTAAATGTAAGATATAACAATGAAGAATATTCTCAAATACAAGTATGAGAGCTACAATACAAATAGCGTACAGTTAACATCAATGTAAGTATTAGATCCAGGTAGTTGGTGGAGTAGCTGGGATATGGTTCAGCTTGAACCCCTGTAGCAAATAATCGGTGAGATATTTGTGTTATGTAATGTCAATTGCCAAGGATGTGTTGGGTATGCTCCGAGTAGTCAAATAGCATCCTTTACAGAAAAACACGTTTGGAAGTATGTAAACAGCGCCCAGAACGAATTTCGAATCATCATTCACCGTCAGCTCGACTAGCCACACGTCTCCAATATAGTCATCTGCAACAATAAACTTACAATTAAACGAGGATTATGTGAAATAAAAGTAACAGGCAATGTTTTGAGTAAATTACCAATAATAATATTAATCTATGAAACATTTAAATAAAAAAGCATAATGATGCATTTTCATAACATTAGACATTGTAATGTATTTCTAGTTTAACTACTGAGATAATCCTTTTCTTATTCTACTCAAGAATTTTCACATCACCTATTTTCTATATAGGGATATTACCTAATTCTTGCCACATATAATAACTTATAATTTTTGTAATATTATGACAAGCATCAAAAATATTAAAACTCTTAACATAAAATTATTAACAGTGAGGATGTTTGAGTTATGGGCCGCCTGAGCGCTACTACTAACCCATGAAGTACAGCTGCCTAAACCAGAAAATGGGAGATAGAGTCGCCGGGCATAAAGCCAGTATTTTTATTGTAGCTATATTTATACTGAAAGCATAAAATGACACCGATAGCAACAAGCACTAACCTGTGTTATAAAAGATGTTGAAAATAATGCCCCTCAGCGGCAATACATTGCAGGCATCTGCGTGGAAAGTTCCTGTATTTCATCTATAAGAACAAGGCGGTTTGGAACACGTTTCTTGTCAATAAGATATATTGTTTGTTGTAACTTTTTAACAAGCTGGCGAAATTTTTCTCTATTTAGATTACGAATGCCAGGATATTTTCTTATAAATTACCTTGACATTTCTGGGCAAGAATCCGTTTTTACATACGTATTACACATAAAAATCCCTTCTTCAAGGCTATATATATATATATATATATATATATATATATATATATATAATGGCATAACTAATGAATAATAATTACCACAATAATTACATAGTAAGTTAAACTTACCAATCTCATATTTACAAAATTTGCAGACACTATCAAGGTTAAACATTTGTTGTAATCATATGTTAGCCTAGATCAAATGCTAACTACATAATTTGTTTTTTCTAATGTGGTTTGCTTCTTTGGAGGTAGTAGTTCATTATAAAGAATTGTCATTGTGCTGAAAAAGTAGGCTATTACCAGAATAATATAAAATAATAATGGATAACTGCAACCAAATTCTGTACTTAATCATAAAAATAATGGTCACTCTGAGTGTGAATACCTAATATACTATATTGAAGAGAATGGGAAAATTGCAAAATGGTGTATATACCAGTGGAATCAGAAGAAAGTATAAAACAATGTATATTTCAAATATGTTTAATGAACGTAGCAGATACAACTACTGGGGTATTAAATTATAATAAGAATCGTTTAAAGTGCAGGTAATGAATTGGTTAACGTTTAAAATTGAATACGCAATTGATTTATTAAAATTTGTTTTATTATTACATGATCTTTTTAATGTAACAAAATTTATATTACTTAATCTCTAATTTTAGAGCAAATAGATAAGTGAGAAAAAATATACACTGCTATAAACATATACTGTAAACGTGTGACTATGAATAACTGAGTGTATGAGTGAGCAAATGGGTTAATTTTGTATTTTCTTGAAGAAGCTCATGTATCTTAATTACTAGTTAATGTTTTTTTCCCTGTAACTTTGTGCTGAAACTTAAGGGCGTTATTTAATTGCAATACTTAGCAAAGAAAGAAATTTAAACTCGCATTTATGAATACTTTACAGTTAAGTGTAAAAAACTGTGCCTTTATTGTAGCAGTATGTTTTTGATGCCTATTTCGGTTCCGAAAGACAAAGGAGTTGAAGTGGTAATGCTGCGTCTAGAGAATGATGACCCTATTGGGCTAGATTAAAGCAAAGACACAAGGTTAAATGTTTAGTAGAACTACAACCTTTATAAGAGATATAAACTGTATTTTCATTATCTATAATCTTCATCTTGCTGTCTAAAACATTTCAATCCCAACTATCAGCAGGCTATGTTTGGCTTAATGAGCTATAACACGGAGATTTTTCATCTTGTAGTTCGCATTATGGACTACTCATAGCGCTGGTGTGATCTTGCCAGCCGTCAGAAAGCAATATAGAAAAGTGACCTCAGTACTCATGCGGCGTCTATAATAACTAAGAGGATAAATGACGGCGCGAAATCTGTTTGTGAAAAAATAACGAAACCGGTAAACAACTGCTCATTTCTTTAGGTTTGTCAAATAAAAGTTTTAGGCATTGAAAATGCGCAATCTGAAACAACAATTAACAAAATCAAAGTAATATCAAATGGTTTGAATGATAAACGTATTATTTTCTTTGTGTGCAATTATACTATGTTACAATATGCTCAATTACCTTATTGCATTCTAGGTGGCGTTATATTTATAAAATATCTCTATAAATGAATTCAACTTCAATATTACATTGTTGGGAATTTAAAAAAAAAATTCACAACCGTAATAGGATCGACTTAGCAATGGGAAATGAAAATTGGCAGTTAGCGGGAATAAAAAAAAAATATCAATACTGTATATACTCAGGAAAATAATTAGCATATTTATATATTGTTTTAAAAACATGTACGTTAAATCTACCATTTTATTTCTGCTTGCTGGCTTTGCAGTGAGTGTTTAAGTGCATTAGTGAGTAATAGAGTGTGCCAAGCGGAATGGCTCAGGCGTTAACAATTGGAACTCGCATTTGAGGGATCCTAGGTTCATATCTCTTGGGACCGGTCATCTGGACCACGTCTGTATGGGATATGAAGCTAGAATTCCTTAAAGGGAGGCTTCGCCGGCGTCTGGGTGTTCTATTTGTAAACAATGTTAAAGTTCTCGTCTATACCCGTGCTTCACCCCCCTCACCTCATCCCTTCCTCCCGGAAGTACCTCCACTGGAGACATAATCACAAATGTTGAGCCCACGAGCTGTATTATGCTCCTTCTCTGACCTTAACAATTCAAATTAAGATGCATTTTCATGAAATAATTGCTTATTGTAAATGAAATGTATATGGCTTATAATGGTTGGTATATTTATACATATTTTTATCTTATTTTAACATGGCCACCGTCCATTTCAAAGCACTGTGGCCGACGAGCAAGATGTTTTTATTTTTATTTCAAACTTTCACTACAAAATGTGTTTAGTGGAAAGAGTGGCCAAGTGCGTTTTGACTTAAACAGGGGTGCAACTGGAAAACTTCGAATAGAAATTTCCTAACAGATGTTCATCTGGATTATGGCCACCACATTTGCCGAATTTGATGCTTTTTTATGCTTGGGGGTTTGTTAAATCATAAGTGTACAAAACCAAAGTAAGAGATTTTCAGGGCCTGAATAATATTGAGAAACATGTGCAGCAATTTCAGGGGATATGCTTACAAATTTCTTTTGGGCTGCACTCGAACTTTGGATTCAATGCTTTGAAATGGATGGCGACAATGCTGAATTAAGATACAATGTACATATATACAAACGCACATACCTTATCTACATGCCACTTACATTTTATTTACGACAAACCATTATTTCACAAAAGGGATCGAAACTTTATGTCCAGCTTGTATATTTCGATTTGTTGACTCATACTTTAATCTTTTGCTAGAACAACGAACCTTCATTGCCTTTTAACCATCCAGTCTTGAGTCCATGCCTGGGTCACAGTGCACATAAACCTGGTTTCCATCTCCCTATTAATGCTATCCTTGGTGTATTTCTCTGGAAGATGTGAATGCATCGGATATAAGTTTTGTATGTGCACTGCATTGCAGAAAATGCCACTGTAAACTGAAGCGGTTTCTTTATCGGATCCAAGCGGTTTTGTTTTTGTTGAAGTTGCTTGCCTCGGCTTGTTGCCCACGCTTCAAGATAACAGAATCTTAGCGTAATTTTCGTTATTTTGTTGAACTCCGATCAACGGGACTGGGAGAGCATACTTTTCGTAACAATAATTACATGACGTAACAATTTGCATTACACGTTTTATTGATCATAACATTATTTTCATCAGCAAGAGTTTCTGAAAATAAGCGGACTCGGTCTAGTGACTTTGACCTACATCTGAACCTCGCAGCATTACTTTGCGACGAAGAAGGGTAATTAGAATTTGACTTTGCTCTGTCCTCGCGTTTGGGTCACCGGCCCTCTAATTACGACAAGTAAACTTTCCGCTGCTCGCACGGCACTAAAAGTATTGATTTTTCTAAGCGAACGAACCATCAGTACTTTAACTCTCGATACCGATTCATTTGGCTCTTGCGTCCACATGCCAAATCATTATATGTAACAGTAGACTGATTACATCGAAAATGGTGTGCGTCGAAGTGTTCGAAGTCTTATAGAAGTGTCTTGAAGAAGTGATCAAATAATCCTAAACGAGACAAACTCCCTCCTTATATACTCCCTTAAAAAATCACCTGCATGTGGTTTACAGATTCCCACGGGGTTCACAAATGTAAGCGTACGCTATCCCCGACACTTTAAAAGTTCAAAATATACATAAAGGATTGAAAAATCAAAACTAAATTATGTCATGAGGCGCGAAACTCGAGCGTCCTGTTACGACCAAAATACAAATCATAACTACCTTCCGACTGACTCTTGGTCATTAAAAAGACATAAAGTTTGCCTTCCTTGGTCACCTATTTTTACATTTAGCAATTTCATTGCCTTAAAATGACAACAGAATTATCACATAAAACATTTAATATACAGGACTAAAAGGGTGTTCAAAGCTATGGGGAAACATTCTTCGCATATACAGGATAAAATGTAATATAAATATTTGTCCGGAATTGCTTTATTTCCTTGTTAGATCATTTTTCTACACCTGTATCACATGTCAGAACATTCAAAAAATATTCTCTGTGGGAAACAGAGAATCACATGAAATGTTCAAAATGTCTTCCGTTAGACGGAGACATCCATTAACCGGCCTTGGCATGGACTCTCTGATGCACTGATGTATACCTGGAGTACATGGTATTGTTAGTCAATAGATCATATCAACATCTGCCAACTCCGCATTTGAATACCTCATCTTAAGGTACCTGGAACGAAATCCGTAAACCTACAGAACTGGCACTACGTGCTCAGTGTTTAACTACTGTGTGTATTAAGCAACTGTTCTGGGTTTTTGCCACGAACAGCTATGCTGACATTCTAGCTTGCACATCATATCGTGTAAGTGGAGTTGTAGACAAAGGGCTCTAACAAGGAAATGTTCATATAACGTATTTCCACCCTCTATTATGCACGGAATGTTTCCTGAAAGTTTTGAAATATGTTTTTGTTACATTCTGTATATACGTGTATATATATTATTACATTATATTATTATTAAAATTGTAACGGAGACATGACATAAATATTGCTTCAAGACGAATAGTCGAACCAGGAATTTGTAAAGTAATAGAAAACAGCAAAGCCATAGAGGAAAGTTGAATAGTTAATAAAGTTAAAAGTGTTATGCTTGTTTTCCAGGTTAGTTTCTTATCTAGCAGTGTTTTTTTAAATGTGTTTAACGCCCGTTAACGCTAATGGCACATGAAATAAAATGATATATTGGGAAAAGATATTTTAAGGAAGGAACCTTTCCAGACCTAAGTTCAGGGTACTTCCCCGGCATTTTTCAGTTATGAGGACTGAGGAAAACCTGGAAAAAAACCTCAGTCAGGGAGGACGGTCCTGGCGGGATTCGAATCCCAGACCTCCCGCTCGCGAGTCCGCGCCTTAACGACCTCGGCCACCCGTGGCGGTTCTAGCAGGATGAATGAATAATCAAGGGATTATTTTCACTGTCCAGAGAGGAGGAGGAGGAGGAGGAGGAGGAGAGATGACAAATCTTTTCAGAACGAATATCTTACTTTTTGTTTCATTTTCTGAGACTTAATTATGCAAAGTAGATGGTAAAATCGAAATAGCGCTCGCTCACGCAGTATTTCCAGGCTGACGTCCTTGTCTACTCCCAAGCGAGTGCCACGGACCGGTTACCTTTGCAGCCTCGTTAAAACCCAGCCCCCATGACGCTGTAGTAAAAGTTCCACTCTGCTTCGCCTACGAATCCTTTATGAAACGTACTTTGTCCTGTATTTCCTCTGTTAAACTACTGAAATGATCAAATTATCACACATTTTCTATAACAAACAACTGAATAATTCATTGAAGTACTTCTCGTCTTGCTTTTTATTGCAATATAATACTTTCTTTTGTAATTTTTCTAATGTTCAAAATAAAACGTGTAAGGGTATTCATAGCTTAGATGTTTAAAAAGTTCGTATGCAAGAGCTGCATAAACTATGCGAATTCCTCACCGAGTTAATTAACTTTTAATAAAAATTAACATAAAATCCAAATTAGGCCTTATTAATTAAATAAATAAAACAAATTAAGGCGTTAATATGTGGTATTAGGGTAACAAAATTTAAATTTTTGCAACCTATAAGTGTTACAAAAGAGAAACCTCATTTTTAGAATTATCATAATTATTATTGAGATTAAGTCACAAAAATTAATGGTATGCTATTAATTAAATTAAATGTATGGCCGCTGATAATCAAAGTTATACTGTGTGAGTATTTTTAAATATTTTTAAATGTAGCCCTTAGTATCACCTATACATTCACTAAAACAGAGAGAAATAACAAAGTTTAGAATTACATTACGTATTTAAGAAGATATTCATGTGTTTCAATAAAGCAAAAATATTACTATTACTATTCAGTAAAGAATATAATATACAAACAAAATATAAACCATTTCTTCAATTTTCATTGGATTTGACATTTAATTTTGTAATAAAAATAAGTAATGCAAAAAAATTTTGAAGATTATTACAGAGCTCTCTTACATAAAAATATAATTCTCTCACACACATATTACATTAATATTTCACATTTGCTATCTTCAATATAAAACATATGCAGCGTTATATTGCATTTTATATGCTGAATTAATTCGTCCTTTTATTTTAAAACAAAACGGAAAAAAAAAAAACAAATGCAAGAGCGCTTTTTAAATTTCGGTTTTCAAGTATACCCCTACTCCTAATGGTCCAATTTCCATATATTTTCTAACTATTTTTCTTATTTTATTTAAATAGTATATACCGCATTTTGTTGAGAAGAAAAGAATATTAATTCGGTAGAACGATTTTTAAATTTTGAGTTTCAGGCATACCACTAAAGCCCTAATTTCCCTGATTTTCAGAGAATATTTTTCTTTAAATGTTCATTTTATTTAAATGTTATATACGGATTTTCGTTGCGAAAAAGCAAATGTTAATGCCACTAGAGCAATTTTTTTAAATTTTGGGGTGCAGGTAAGCCCCCTCCTAATGTTCTGATTTCACTGATTTTTGGAAAATGTTTTTTGTATTTTATTTCAATGGCACATAACTAATTTTCTTTAATTTTTTTTTAAAATTGCGGCCATTAGATCTATTTTTAATCTCGCTTTAACCCCCCACCTTCGTTATTCAGGTGCTCCGATTGCCATGATTTTAAAGCCACTTTTATTAAAGAAAAATACCAAGTTTCGTTGAGAAAAAACAAAAATTGCAGCCACTAGGGCAATTTTTCAGTTTTTAAAAACAAATTCTCTTTAGATTAACCCTCATCTCAAACCACCATGGGTGGCCGAGGTCGTTAAGGCGCGGACTCGCGAGCGGGAGTTCTGGGGTTGGAATCCCGTCAGGGCCGTCCTCCCTGATTGAGGTTTTTCCAGGTTTTCCTCAGTCCTCATAACTGGCAAATGCCAGAGAGGTACCCTAAACTTGGGCCTGAAACGTTTCCTTCCTTAAAATTTTTTTTTTCCCAATATATCATTTCATTTCATGTCACTAGTGTTCACCGCCTGTGGTGCCACAGTAGTAAAAACAGGCGTTAAACACCATTAAAAAACCTCTTCTCAAATGGTCGAATTTTACTGCTTAACGAACTGGATGAATAGTTAGTTAATTGATGATTATATGCCGAGTTTCGTTGAGGGGAAAAAAATGCGACCGCTAGAGAGAGAACGGATATATTTAATGTAGATGTCTAGTGGGCACGATTGATGCAGATTTGGATATCATTAAAAATATTTCCATGTGTAAAACCGCAATAGCTTACGTTCCTTCGAAATTCGCTGAAAATAAAATAAATGTTCTATGAGACCAACGGGAATAGCTTACTTCCTTCAGAATTCGCTAAAACACAGTATTGAAACACTTAGATGTTTAAAAATATACTTTAGTTGGCCGTCTATCATAAGAATAAATTTATTGATCACTAATATCTTTATATAAACAAATTTCATTTTATTTAAATTTGTCTAATTAATTGATATGAATTTGTTTCGATTCATAACCGTTTCCCACTGGAATATCTAGAAAACATGGACTCAGCTATACTTAAGCACTTTTCACAAAAAACCCAAAAAATAAGAAAATATCAGACTTACATTAACAATAAGGAAAATACAACAAAATCACTGCAAATTATTTTTACCAACTATAAACTAAAGATGATATCAATAATAAAGTTTATTAATAACCAACTATATGAAACTGATAAGTTTTTGTTGCATTTTTTAATTCCCCTTTACGTTTAATATGACGATTGCATATATAATGTGGTATGTTTAAAAATTCAATTTTAAAATATTGAAGTATTCATTAAAGCATATAATTTTTGTATATTTACAATTCTTTATCGCTCTTGTGCAAACTGCCCACATTTCTTAACCATTTTTGTCTCACTTTTCTTAATCTCCCTACCTTATTTATATTAATATCTGACTTTAAATTTAAAATTCTCCTACCTCTTATATCAAGGTAACATCCCACTTTGGTAAAAAAATAAATCTTTTCTCCAAATTATTTTGTTCACATTTAAAAATAATTTTCCAGCCTACAATACGTTGGAAATTTTTCTTTTATAGATTCGCTCTTAAGTTTATCATTCGGAATCTAAACCATGCAAACCCTTCTCTCTCTCCACTTTATCAGATTTAATATACCTCTCTTCTCCCTGATAGTTTTTTTTAAAATTTTTACATAATTTTAAGAATTCATTATCATTAAAACTTGTCCATAATTGCTGTTTTTCAACATATTCTACTTTATTTTTAATCTCATCCCAAAATCCTACCCCTATTCTGCCTGTCTCTGCCCATAGTGCTCCCATGCCGATGTCTTGAAGAATTTACATATTCTATATTGAAATACGTATTTAATAATAACAAATTAATCCTACTAGTCTTAGACCAGCTGCTGAATGCGATCAATGAAAAAAATTAGCTTTAGGGTGCTATGTAAGAGGTCTGATGTACAAGACAGGAATTGGTTTATCACTATGCAAGAAAACACACCCATTAATAAGTCAGTAACTCTGAGAACAACTTTTGGCAATTAATTTACATGGTATTCATCTATCCTGCGTATTGAATGTTATAAAATCCTGCTAATACATTCCGTAAAAGGGAAGTTTGTTCCTCTATTTCTTTTGCTTTTATTAAGAAACATTGAAATAAAATAACAATAATAATGGAACACAATACTCCGAAAAGTCAAGGTGCCCAAAATCGGTTGCTGCTACATATAGGCTTTTTGATGTCATATAGGCAACAATCGCAACTCAGATAACTAATCTTGGTTTTACAGACCGGATTCGCCATACCTCGCATCAAATACTTACCTACTCACGATACTGGGATACAAAAATTGGTCAGGAATGTCCAGATTGTACATGGCTGGTTTAGTTTATAAATTGGTACAAATGCAAATACTTATATTTATATAACTAAATGATTAAGTTACAACTAAAACAATAGTATTAATATAAATATAATTAAAGTGTGTGTGTACACTATCATCATTAAAATGCATATTATTTAACCACAAACTATAGTTTCATGAAATCATTTTCATTTAAAATCTGTAACAAAACATAATTGTTACATAAATATTTTATGTATTAGGACAAAACGTTAATATAAGTTGTTTCTTTATAAATGCACACATTGCAGAAAACATGCCAATTTTGAAGCGATTTGGTGTATGTTTCGGCTGAGTGCCCCAGGTTGGGGACCAAATTTGAAGCGGTTTGGTGTGCTCCGGCTTTGTACTCCGGGTTAGACATCAAATTTGAAGCGGTTTTACCGGTAGGAACTGATTGGTCGGCGATTTAGCTGCTAATCGCCATATTTTGTAGCGGCGTATCGTTGATTGGCATTGGTCGCTTTGGTTTTGTTGCCCAAACTTCATGACAACAATATATCAGGGCTTTGTTCCATTGTTTTGTGACTCGTGCTCAACAGAACTGGGAGAGAATATCAATTGTGTAAATAATTACGCGATGTGACATAATATTTACATTCGTAAAATCTTTCGCATCCTCTGCGTACGATAGAGCGCTACGTTGAGTATAAATTAAGCTGCCGCCACTTCCAAGGAGGCAAATTGAATCTAATGATCTGATTATCTGAACTAACTCTCTCTGATTATCTGGTCCTCTGAACTAATGACATGAACTGCACTTCTGAATTGCATATGTCAATTGAACTGATGAACTGATCTATACCAATGAAGAACTTAAAATTAATGCCGTCTCGTCTCGCGTAGAACTTAAAATTGAGTTATCGAACCGGACTGCGTACGTGAACTGATTCTATGAACTGAATGACCCAGCGGAGCAAATGTCTCTTTATATATTCGGTTAAAATGAACTAATCGTTGTCTTCATAAATCATGGAGGTTACACAAACATGCGCAAGTCCCGCACCTGCTTTAAAAATACAAAATATACATCTACTATTGGTTGGTTCAGTTTCAACTGCCAACGCATGCCACCCGCTACATTTGAAAGTTTAAAACATTTGTTTACATTTGTTGGTTTAAAGTTAACTATACAAACAACTGGCAAGTTCATTCAACTTAACTTATTTAAAAGGTCTTGATTCCATTAACTCTCGCCAACGATAGGTCTTTTAAGAAGTGGCATAACACTTGTCCCTTTCCTTTGTATAGCGGTTTATGGCCTCCTTCACGTTCCGGGCTCCCGTAAACACCTACACCAGAGAACTTTCTCTTTTGTTAACATACAGTTCACATATTGAAGTTAAACATTATGATACATATATGCACACAATATTTATATTACTAATTGAATGAATGATTGAATTAAGCCACTTATGTCCACCCAGGGCTAGAGCCTCCCCAAGCGGGGGGCAGATTGATTTTTCATATGGTGAGCTAGTCCTATGAGTTTGTTAAGTCTATAATGTTTCTTATTTTACAAGTTTAACACAATTTAGTATCACTTTCACTATTGGCTTCGGTTGTTGTCTTATTTCTACAGCTTTGTTCCTTGGCTCTGCCAGGTACTGCGGTTTTGTGCTACGCTAGTCTAATGTGTCCCGGCTGCTTTCCTGGAGAAGTCTGCCCACCTGGTTCTCGGTCTCCCTCTTCCTCTACTACCAATACTCAGATCCCATATGGTAGCTATATGTCCCCATCTGCTGCTCGGTAGCTTTGCTAGCCTTGCCCCATTTCCACTTCAGGTCGTTTGCACGTTGAGCCACGTCGTTTAGTTCTGACATCTTTCTTAATTCCACAAATGATATTTTATCCATGAAGGGTGTTCCTAGTATTTTCCGTTCCATTTTACATCAACAGACTATAATATTATTTTTTTTTTTCCACTTCTGTTAGGCTTCAAGTTTGGCATCCATATAATAGCGTTGGGAATATACATGAATTCAACACGTCTAACTTCAGTTTTCAGCCTAAGTATTTTCCATCAATATGAATTTCAATAATCAAAATGCGTTCCATGCCGAGGAAATTCTTTTGTTGATTTCTTTACCCAAGGGAAACTGGAATGCAACTATCTGTCCTATGTAGACATGTCCTGTTACGTATTTTAGTGCTGTTGAATTGATTCTAAAGAGAGTTACTAGGCTGTTTGTCATAATCTGTGTTTTCTATATGTTCATAGATAGACCGATAGTTTTACTGTGCTTGTTGAGATCTTGTAGCATTCTTTGAAGGCTCTCTGCTGATCTAGCAAATAGGACTACGTCGTTTGCGAATCCTAAGATTTGTGAGTTTTTAACCATTTATGTTAATTCCAAATTTGTTTCCCATGTTACTAATTGCAAAAATATAATGATTAGGTTTGGAACATACGTATTATATTATATTCATATTTTATTGGGAGTAGACTGTAAGGACTGTTTTAATTTCTATTTCATCTAGAAAAAATTCCTGTATAAAGCTGGTATAAAATATCATTGATAACATAAATTCACTTGATAGTGTGAAAGTTCAAAATTCTACCTCCAGGCTAGAAAATGCACTACACCACGAAGCTATTGTGTGTACAAGTGCACATTTTATTCTATCTTTGTACCAGGCTAAACTTACTTTCATATTTCGCTAGCTTTAAAATAACGGAGTGGGGATTCTCAGGCGGTAACGTTTGACACTCGCATTCGGGTTCAACTCCCGTCGGGTCGGCCATCCTGATCTTGGGTTTTTCGTGCTTTCCCTGGTTACTTAGGAGAATGCTTGAATGGATTTTACTTTCAAAGATACTTTCGCTCTTTCATTTTAAATCATTTCCCTCCGTTGGATCTTTAACAGAATCGAAAGTGCCAGAGAGAGGTGAACTAGTGGATGCACTTTGTAAAGGTTTCTGGGTATCTGTTGTGGGATGCTCTATCTGGAAACATATTAGAGGCCCACTAGCGTCCGCGCAGTCACTGCCCATAGATTGTGGTCGCCCGCTCATCTCATCCCTTCCTCCAAAAGGTGCCTTTATTGTTTGCGTAGGCACAAAGGGCCAGCCATGAGGAAGGTTCAAGTACCGAAGTATCCTCATGATCCCTAAACAATCCAATTCAACTTAAAAATGAAATATGCCATGAGATAAGATGAATCTGTGGCAATAAAGAATGATTTTAACAGAAATGTTTAATTTCAACAAGAAAGAGAAGGTAAGTCTATTTTATCCTTATTGTCATATCGATTTAAAAATATTAAAGATTTCTAAACATTTCCTTAGACCTGCTATTCCGCTAATCCTTTACTTGTGCTTCATAGTATGTTAAAATGTATAACTTTTTATTAACTTCTTTTGGAATTTGCAGTTGTTTGTTATACATTTGTAATTTGTAATATTTTGCTGCTCTGTGTGATGAAGTATTAGATATTTTATATCAAAACTTTAACTCTAAATGTCTTATATTAATATAAATTATTTTTCTTAGCTTTGTAAAATATTTTAAACAGTTTATTGTCATATTTTTTCATTGTAATAACATTGTTTTATTGGTTGAAGAACAGAATTTCTTTAAACAAAAATCAGGCTATAGAAATGTCTATATGTTTTTTTTTTCTTTATAATATTTATAAAAAATGTTAGTGACTTTGGTGAATGTTGCACTCTTTATATGCTGAAAATGTGAAAAAGGAATTTCTAAGAGAAGTAAGTCATTGCGTATAGATTTTAATCGCAGGCTATAAATTGTGCTTTATTGCACATTAATATAAATCTCCAATTTCATAAAATACACATAAATGGTCAAAAAAGTTAATTTTATTACAATTTCAGTACAATTTTACGCTAATTAAACTTAAGTTTTTATCTAAACAACTGTGGAAAATTAAGAAATATGTTTCAGTTGATTCCACTCTCAATAAAATAATACACGTATAACATTTGCCAATTTTTTTTTTTCATTTTTCCCCAATGTAATCTGCGAATAAAGGACACTTTTTCCCAAAGGCAGAAATATATAAGTTAGAATGACATGAAATAACCTGTCACGGTATTCTGTGGTTCATTTTGATTGTTTACAATTGGTTGACTTGTTCATTTCCTTCTAGAACCAGAGTTCTAGTCAGATAGTCACAAAATAATGCAAATACTTTACATTGTATTCGAGAAATAAAGAATCTGACAGTAAAACAGGACCACAGATCCTTCAATTATGGTATATCTAAGAGTTTCAATAATAAGGCTTGCATTTCTGATATTAATTTTTTCGTTTTCTTTTAACGTAATTTATAGGACAGACTGGCAGAAGGACCATTTGTTTGACAAAACTTTTTAGAGGAGTATTAAAACTTATTTTAATAACAATACTCTGTGGACAGATTTATTTTTTATCAGAAGTTAGGGTATAACCAGCAATGCAATTCTTCGCTGATATCGAGACTTCTTGTAACACATCATATTGCTGTAAATATGATGTAATATACATATTCTATTGCTGTTGATATTTTTCTTTCTTTTTCCCCTTTAATGTTTGTATAGACATGTATTAAATGAAATAACACTGGAGTGGAGTGGTAAATTTGAAAACCAACTTTATTACATTTTGGGATTAATAACCCTCTCCGAGCTCTTCACTTTGATATTTAAAATAGCACCTCAGTCTTATGATTTCTGAATTTTAAAGTGGATTGTATTTTTATCGCCGCTTTGTTTTCTATTGTTGCAGAAACCTACATTACTGTCATTGCTTTTTGAATTTGAACAATAAAAATTAGTCAGTCAATTCTAGGGTGAAAACACAATTTATTTCGTATATTATTATTATTATTATTATTATTATTATTATTATTATTATTACGTAATACAATTTATTTCAAAATTCCTGACTATTTATGTACATTCTGTTGTAGGATATACACAACTTTGAAACAAGTTATCACCATTACGTTACATCGCATTACATGAAATCAATAGCTCAAATTCAAAAAAGAATAATATCAATCCAAATTGTCAGACAACAATAGAAAACAAAACATATATAACAATTAAATCCTCTTTAAAACAAGTATCATAAGATGGGGGTATCATTTGAAATTTGAAAAGGTTGTTGCTGCATGAGGGGGTGAAATTTAAAATTTAAACAACATTGGTTGTAAATTTTCCCCCAATATCTAAATTACCGCCATTTTTGTATGAATCAAATTTATTTTTAATAGATACCTATTTAAAATATAATCTAGTCACAGCCATAATCTGTACGCACAAAGAAATCTTTCAATGCAGTGAATCAATAAGAAACGATACTCTCTACTATTGTGATGCTGAGATGTAAAACAAATGCTAATAGAAGTCTTTCTTATGTTGCAGGTTTCATTATAAAAACTTGAAAACCACACAATTGACTACAAGACAAAACAAGAGAATTCCTTGAAAGGGCTTGGCATTAACAGTAAAGAGTAAACTTCCTTTTTAAACAATGCCATGCCAATTTCCAATTCTTTAGCATCTGCAAAGTTGAGGACAGACTTATCAAAAAGTTAGCCGTAATAAGTTATAACACTTTCTTATAACACTGATCACTTCCAGATAAGGGTTTTACCAAAAGAATTATCTGACTGTCGTAATTTAACACTGTTTTAAGGAGACTCGTATATCATCTTAATGACGATGTATTTTTTCACTGAACTGTAGTGTCATATCTTTCAATTATTGATTATCTTACTAATATCACTCTATTATATTGCCCAATCCTCTACTCGGTGACCCGATCCCCGTACTATCCCGTCACTGTATCTATCTTCTATGTTTCTGATGTTAAAGAGCGTCCATTAAAAATCAATCAAAAATCTATGTTCCTCCAAAAACTTACTTCTGATATTTGATATAAAATCTATTATTTGAATGCGCTCCCCCCGCGAACTTTTATTTCTTCAAATATTTTAGAAATCGACTCAACTCTAACTTTCTATTGGCTATTACATAATATATTTAATATTGTCTATTCATTCTCAATTTTGAGGGATATATATTTTTTGAAGTCCTCCCCCTTTACCTTTTTCAATTTTCTAAAACTCAGATCCACACAATTAAGTTTTGCGATAAGGCACGCTTCCACCATATATAAGCGGCATCCCTTTAAATCTGTCAGAATCAGCTAAAAATTCGGTATTTTTAAGACACCTGTTTCCGCATGCGGAGTTTCTTTTGAATATGACAAGTGCAGTTACCGATTGAAATCATATTTCTTGCTATGCTCAGTTTAAAGTGTAATAAAACATTTTGTGACTCGAGGTGGCAGATCTGTCTTGAAGGATTTGCGAAAGCGTAAAATGGATCTAGTCTTAACAAAAGGCTCTCTTCTTTCGAGGCGAAGTTATTATTCTCATCTCCTAACACTACCGACAGATGCCCAGCATGCTCTATTGTTATACAGTCTGCCTTGTTTACTGTAACCCTTATCAGAATATTACTTATTGAACAAAAAGGCATATATACACTATCAATTACAATACTAAAATCCTGATCATAATTGTAATATTGATACCATTGATTAATGTGTCATTCTTGACCTTGTTAAAATATCTTTATTATTATTATTATTATTATTATTATTATTATTATTATTATAGGAATTCTTGAGACAATAATTTCTGTTTCAATTCCTTCGTTGCAAGCTTTTAGTTCGTTCAGTGCTTATTCTATAACGAAGGTGTGATATATATTTTTACTAAGCAGAAAGTACATTTAAAATCAGTGTTTCATAAATATTCTTTTCAAGTTAAAAGTGGGCTATTTTTTTCTATAATTGAATATATTAGAAATTTAATGAAATTATAATTCAAATATAAATATAGGAAATATTATATATATGTATATTTCCCTCTTCTTTTATATATTTGAAATATGATTTTATGCAATTTCTATATAATGTATTCAATTATAGGAAAATAAATTATTATTAAACTAATATAACATAATATATTCATTCTATTATTTTATTAAATAAACCAATTGATATATGTAACTTTATAAGAAAAAGAACATGCATAGTGTCGGAGATGATCACATATAATAGAGTTTACCTTTTTGGATTTTGCTTTTTAATTTTATTGTAAAATTTCTCAAACTGCAGTAATTAAAAGAAACACGAATTATATACACTATGCACAATATTACTTTATTAATTTCTATATCTTATAAAGCAGTACAATAATGCAACATTCCTTATAAGAGCAATTTAAATTATAATCTTTATGAAACATTTTTAAGTAAATTTAACGAGAAACAAAAATAAAAGCACAAGTTTGAGAAGAACAGAAAGAAAATTCAGACCATGATGGAGTAAGGAAAAAAAATAATAAACCATGATAATAAAATGAAACATCAGAGACAGCTTACTAAAATCAAGTTGGTTCAAAATGGTTTATATGCTTCACATTGATCTGCTTTGCTCCACTCTTGCTGGGGAGTGTACTGCAGTGTTCCAGCCATGCCCATGTACGGTAACAGGGCTGACGAGATCCCTTCTTCCGAGAACAAAGCTCAAGGAAAACTCCATCCCAAGCAAAGTCACAACTTAAGTAAATTTTCTTTATAGCTTCGGCCAATGCTTCCAATGTACAGTTGCCAGACGCCCGTGTTTATGTAGTATAGCCTTCCTCTTCATATTGTAAAAAATTGTCTTTGACTCTTTGTTATCGATAAATACTTTACAAAATTTGAAAATCTCTTATTGCCAGTTCTTATTCTTCTTCGACTTCACATAGAATGAAGGTTTTATTGATCGGTGTAAAACTACCATTGGCATTCGTTTAAACTTTAGTATGTGGCAGTAAAATAGTTTTCATGCTCACTTATCTGACAATAACATATATCAGAACGGTATACATTTCTATTTTCAAAATTACAGACAATGCATGACTACGAGGCCTTAAAAAGAATATCTATATAGACTATTTCACTTATGTGACCCTCTTTAAATCGACCAATGAAAGGAAAGAAAATTTTGAACCTTTACCAATCCAGTCAAATATCACAGTGAAATTATCGAGAAAAAAATTATCAAATCCGTTTTATCACGCGTGCATTTGTCTTGTGATCAGTGTAGCCAATTCTATACTTCCACTATATAATTCCTGAGCACGCATCACTGACCACTTTTCTGTGTTTTCAGTAATTTCTTAATGTGCATTCACTGAAGCAATTGTTTTTGCGTTTTCAGCCAAACAGCCTGAAATCAATTTATAAATTATGTAACAATATCTGCCTAAGCAATCATATATTTTAATGAACACTTGTTCTAAATGGTATATTTTCTCTGTTTTGTTTTTCTCAGTTGGTATTAGTAAATCTAAAGGTAGCCACTGTAAGTGTCTACTTTCGTCTATTTCATTCTCACGGTTTCTGAATGGGAAGTATTCATAAGTAAGTATGATATTTTATACAAATGTTAATAATCTATACGCGAATTTAAAATATATATCACTTTTATTCTTATACTATTCATGAAATAGTCCTAACCCGTATTTGGCTCTTCTTTATTGGTATCACTGGCAATCGACATTCGTCTGTTACTGCATTGCTTGAAAAGGTATGTGTTCATAATACAAATATACAAATATTACAGTATTGTAAGTCAAGCTTACGGGAATTATTTTAAATGCTTATTTTATTCATGATATAGTCCTAATAAATATCACTTGTGGTGTAGGCTTTCCACATTCGTGAATTTATCGGCAATCTCAAACCCTCTTGTGATAATTTGATATGGCCGAAGAAAAATGTTACACAAACTCGTAAAATATCTGTCTACAATCTACATAGATCATGAAACTATCGTAATACGTAAATTTGTTTATACATAATGCTGCATTTCAATACGTTCTGATCCTGTATGTCAATTAAACATTAACTGTCACACACTAGACTGACACATTGGTATCAAATTTCCAGATCTTCAAAAAGGAGACACTTAAATTGAAACGCACGTTATCATTAGTCTAAACGCTTCGCTCATTGCATCATATTAGTTCTGAAGCATCCCTTAAAACAACTTACAATGCATATTTCTCTTCAGTTATGAAATGATTTAATATTCCAGTGAAGCTTTGTTCAAAGCAAAGGCGTTTTATATTAAAAAGTAATTAATACTAATAACATTTGGTATAAATAACAGAAAATAATATAGTCATTTATTTTGAAAATTATAAACTTTAGTAGCACATCCTTGTATATACTTCCTCTTGAGATCTTATACATTGAAAATTAATATTAATTTACTAAAATATGCAAATTCATAACATAAACATTAGACAAAATCGTAATCAATATAGGTTCAATGCAAATTTATTTTGTTATTAAAATGAGGTTTATTATGAATGTATTAGAGTATATAACGCTCTGTCAATTAATCTCAAAATATTTTCATCTGATGACAAGGATGGTGTGAAATCTACTCCTACAGAATTTCTGTGCAATAAAATCTATCACTTAGATGACGAATTCACTAATGATCTAATGAATAATTTTCAATCATAAAACATCATATATAATGTGGCAAATTTTCTTCCATAGTATTTCACAATGTATTTAAAATATACAGCTCTTTTGTTATATTGCTAACTTTTTGTATTGTAATTCTAATTTGTTGTTATGCATAAAGTTACTGAACATGCATATCTTTCCATATGAATGAAATATATTACACACATGCCTATCCCAATGTTTACTTGGAAAATAAACGTAGAAAACTATCAGAAACATTTCTCAGTCATATAAAAATGAAATGTATCATATCTAAGGCTCCTAATTAGAATTATTATGAGAAAATTAAGAAACTTCAGTCTGGAGGAAATTTCTTCATTGGAAAAGAGGAGACAGGGTAATTTTTTAAACATTTAACACCGGTTTTAATACTGAGACACCACAGGCGGTAGACACTGATGAGATGAAGTAACAAATTGGTAACGGATTTTTTTTAAGTAAAAAAATTCCATGCCTAAGTTTAAGGTATCTCCCCGGAATTTGCCATTAATGAAGATCGAGGAAAATTTGGAAAAAATCTCAGTGAAGCAGGAACGATCCTGGCGGGAATCGAACTCCAAACCTCCCGCCCACGATTCCGTGCCTTAAAGACCTCGGCTACCTGTGTTGCTGCCAAGATAAATGGAATTGTACTGACCGACTAATGCTGAACAATTAAGGCAGATAGATCATGCAAAATTAGTGTCGGATCAAGAAAGCATCACTTACAAATAACTTCAAACGTGTGCCGCTATAAAATTCTGATCGATAGAAAAAAAATGTGAAAGAATGTTTTAATTTTGCTTAAAAACTTCAGCTAATTTAATTCTTACGACAAAGAAAAAAGTTGATATACAAGCCAGTGAAATTAAATTAATATGTATCTATGTACTTATTACAGTTTATATTGTTAACACTATTAGTTTGACATCAGGTATTTTATTTTCTAGTGAGATTACACGCAACATATAGATATAAACTTGAAAACGGGTAAATTATACAGAGAATTTGTTGATATAAAATGACTTTGGTCTGTATTCAGAGAGATGTTCTGTGAGTAAAACTTGTCAGAAAGGTATCTCAGGCAAAATGATAAAAGTTTTGATGCAGATATACAGCGTTTTGAAATTCGGTGTTAAGGTATTCCAAAACAGTATATCGGAATGTAGATAAACCAGTAAAGGAGTTCGTCAGGGATGCATTCTATCTCCATTATGGTTTAAACTATTAATACATGATATCTTGCATGCTCTATTAGCAGAGGAAATAAATGCCCATGAAGTGGGCGATACATGCATTCCTGTACTTTTATTCGACGATGATCTAATTCTTTTACCTCTGGCGAAGGAAGGTTTGCAGAAAAGCATTAACAATCTAGAAGACTATGGTCTGAAATGGGGATATGCTGGTAAATGTAAGCAAATTCAAAACAACGACATTAAAAAAACACCGCGTGTATGGTGCATCAATGAACAAGAAATACAAAACGTTAAATTTGTGTTATTTGGAATACCTTTAATGTGAGTGGGAAATGGAATAAGCGCTTAAATGTTAGAGGTCAGCTAAACAAGTTCCTACGTGTTCTGTCTCGCGTTACGAATATACCAATAGATACACTAAGAGAATGTACAATGTCATGATCTCTTCTGCTATATGGAAGTGAAATATGGAGATGGGGGAGAGCTGAACATGTAAATAAATCAATTTTTGGAAAAGGGTTCTGGAGTATTCAATGGAACATCAAACTGTGGAATGACAAGGGGGTTACTATGAAGACACGGTTTGCAATAATTTAAGAATTGTACAATGTTCGCTTAGACGGAGAACCTTGCATGGAGAACAATCGATACTTAAATTATAAACTACTTGCCTTTAACTTTTAGTTTCATTTCATTTGGGTCTGGTATAACAGGGAAAGTGGTTGGTTCATATTAACAGTAATTCTTCAGATGGGAGTCACCATTTCAGTGTTGTTGTTATAATTTAATTATTCTTCATCAATACAACGGTTATCTTACAATTTGTTAGGCTGAAGCCAAATCCAATCGTTAATCACACCATTAAGATTAATTTCTATTAAATGCGATTTTTTTCACACAAACCATGCGTTAAGGTAGCTAAAAAAAAATTAAACTGTTTTATTTAAAACATTGACTTCCATCAAATACATAGTAACAGAGATTTTTCTGCTTTTTTTATGTTTAAAAGAAAATATTACTAAAATAACTAAGATTTTTTCTATAAATCAATAACAATTCATGTTTAATTCATTTTTTTAGTGTTAGCTTCCTTATAATCAATATAATCAATAGCTGGGGCCTTAAAACATCAAAGTGTTCGTGTTCCCCCCCCCCCCGGAAGGTAGAACGTTTAAAATGATGTATGCTCTGTCCCACTGCAGATTACAAATCAATTGGGTCACATGTCACATCTCTAAATAGCATCCGTAGATGGGTCATATGCGTTATCCTAAAGTATTTGTAACACAGCTGCCATGTGCCAATTCCTGTTGATGTTCGAACTTGTTGACTTATGGTACTCAATATTAAACTGTAGCAATGTAGAGCCTCTGTTTCATTTGCATCAGAGCAAAAAAAATTAAAAGCTGCGGGAAAACCATATCTGACATAAAAAATGAACTGGTTTGTAAAACGCCAAGACCATCTGCATAGGTTAACTTTCCACATAATGTTAACTAGTGCAAGGGAATTTGCATCATGATAGCAACAATAACAGTAATAGATGCAATATTATTACGTAAAAGAAGCAATGCTGAATGGTTCCTGTTTTAGTTTATATACAAATGCAAATTGCACCGTATATCAATAAATTCTGAACACATTATCTCGATTAAATACGCAAGCTTTCTCTTTTGGTATGTGCTAGCAGAAAACCCCCAAGAAGCGTTCCTGAGAAGGTGAATGAAAAATTTGGGATAAAAATGATAATGCACAAAATTCAGTTATAATTATTATTTAAATATAATTTACAAATTAACATCAAGTCGTTATATAGGATCTCCAAAATTATTTTAAACTCCATTTTCTCCTCTTCAGAAACAAGAAAGAGAGGCCCAATCTATTTTCGAAACATTCCAGAGCCTTCTTAATAAATTTTTTCATAAAAGCTTGCACAATCAAATAAAAATTTACAACCATAGAATGCCGTAGTTCAGGAAATATGTATGTAAACAAATCTATTTTGAAATCCAACAGGGAATAAATTCTTACGTGAATGTTTTATGTTAAGATAATTAGAAACAATTCAGGAAATAACAGTAATTTGCTGCAAAGAATAAGGTAAGTGAATATACGAGTATTTCAAACCAGTAAGAGACAAAGAGCCTTTTTATAGTATAACAGCTTAAAGTAAATATTGTGATTTCTACATTATTAATAATGCTCCAAAGAGTTGGGAAGCACGGCTGATTAGACTTTTGTGTGTCAGAACATTAATAAGCTTATAAAGAATGAAGTAATTGATTATACATTGTCAATATCAATAAATGTTAATTTTTTAATTCGTGTAGAAAACAGTTTTATACTTCACGTATTTTACATGTAAATTACGCGTAAAATACGTACAGGTAATTTACCCTCCCAACCCTACACTGATTACAGTTTTTTTTTCTTTTTTTTTTTTTTTTTCTTCATGTCACCGTGACTTTGAAATTATAGAGAAGTACAAGAAACTGGTCAAGAATGACTTGTGTCAAATTATTAGCCTTTATTAGAATTAAAAGTCATTTACGCAGGAGCTGCATAAACTAAGCGAATTCCTCAGCAAGTCGAGTTTGTGAAAGTTCTTATAGAGCGCTAGAGTAGAGAAGTTACATATTGAGCTTACAAAAATTGGAGAAAGTCGTGACTCGTATGCAAGAAATAATTACAAATTGAAGGCGCTAAAGCTCTATTTAAATTTCCGTTTTCAGGTATACACCCCTTCTAATGGTCCGATTTTCCTGATTTTGAGAAAATGTTATTTTTATTTAAATGGTATATACCGTGTTTCATTGCAAAAAAACAAATATTGGTGCCTCTAGAGAGATTTTAAATTTTGGGTTTCAGGTAAACGCCACTAATAATAGTCTGATTTTGCGGATTTTCATATAAACAAATTTATTGTCTTATTTCAGTAGCAAATGTCGATTTTCGTTGGGGAAAAAACAAGAATTGCGGCCTGTAAAGTGATTTTTAATTTTAACTTTAGGGTAACCTCCCCTCTTAGTAATTTTTGAAACATCTGGGGTAAAATCTAGGGTTTTATGTAGCTCACTGACTAATTAAAATTATTCTTTCATTGATTTAGCATCCTTTGCTATATCCATTCTCACGCTTCCTTACACTAATGGGGACATAGAGCGGGTGTTCAGTGCAATGAATATGAAACTATTTTTTTTTATTTATATGTTATATAAAGGGTAAAATATAAACATGTTTCAATGCCTGTGGAACCCCCCCCCCTTACAACCTTATACATTTTAGTGGTTGGAATGATCTGAGGCGGAGAAAATACTTTCGGTACTTGATCCTCGTTCAAGGCTGAACCTTTGTGACTATGCTCCCATTGGAGGTACCTCAGGGAGGAATGGATTAGGTGAAGAAGACTGAGGGGACGCAGATGGGGCCAACAACTCTTAATATATATATATATATATATATATATATATATATAAAGGCATTTGCACATTTTTCCCCTTTATTAATCTTATTGATGACACTATATTCCTTTCCATTCAGTATAGAGGACTTCCAAGCAACCTTTTTTATACCTTTGCCTCAAAAAAAAAAAAAAAAAAAAAAGGTTATAGCCTTACTCTGGTCAAACATCAGTACTTATAACATATGTATTATAGCACAAATTAAATTCAAAACTTCATATGTGTTACAAACATGCATTTACACAACTTTAAATAACATTAATTCATGAATAAACTCGTCTCTTTTAGTCTCTTTCAAATAACTCTGTGTGCACCATAAAATTGTAAAATTTTGTTTAAGTATACCTTATTTATCTTGGGTGTTATTGTGTTCATCATCTAATAAAAAATCTATTAAATATTTTCTCCAGTAATTTTGTTTCTAATTTTTGGCACATGCTATTTCAAGGCCATAATTTTCTGTAATGACACTGAGCTATATCCGTGCTATATTTTGTGATTTAAAGCTTGTAGAGACTAAATAATAATAATAACAATAATAATAATACTTATAATAATAATGTTTAAGAGATATAAAATTATTACAAATATTCTTCAAGACCTTCCAAGACACCAGTTCTGAACAGTAACATCTTGTAATAAGCGATTACGTTGTAACTTTTCTTTCTGTGGAAAGTCTTCTTTTTTCTCCTCGTCATTCTTTCATTACAGTTTCTTATGCTTTTTCTTCGTAACCACAACCAGCACTTTTTAGTGAAAGACAGACATTTCTACACTTTAGCCTAGTTTTCGACGATGATGTAACTGCATTTCTACTTGATTTGTATCTTACATAATCCTGTTTCATTACAAGGGCATTTAAGTATTTTTTCTACCATCTTGATTAAACATTAATACAAAGTTCCTGAAGTTGCAGATACAATCTGATCGAGTTTCATCATATCTGAACTTTTCTCTAAAGTGAGATTGGAAGCAGATAGATATACCCAATTTTAAGCCAAAAAGTGAGTTTTTAACGCCTCTGTAAAATATATATTAATTTCGTTAGCTTTAATTAAATAAATGAATAAAATAAAGCCAAACTGCTTAAGAAAATAAAGCTGTGGAGGACCAAGTGCTGAAAAATATGAAACTAATATGCAATATTCCTTATTTTAACATCCTAGTTTTAATAAAATGTTGATTTTCATTCATGTTGAATTAGAACACTAGGCACCTCCTTTTTATATACCACTGAATCATTGAACTGGTGAGAGACAGGCAGGAACCAATTTCGTAGAATGTAGTTTTGGGGAAAAAATATTTCTGAACCCAAACTACTCTATTGTTTAAACATAGTTTTATTATGAAGTTATAATTACAAGCTATTACAATCTTCCTAAAGCAATGTGTTTTGTATGTTCTTAATAGTTAAATAATTCAATTACAAAAACATTGAGCAAAGTTTTCCTATTGACTTTCAATAGTGGATCCAAAACATACATTCAGGAAAATTTTCTACTTTAACAGTTTCTGTATCTAATAAACAATTTTAGCCACATCCTGGATTTTTAAAGTGTTGGTTAGAAATTTCCGCTAAAGGCGTTAGCGAAAGGAAACAATCTCGCTGCCCTTAGAGCCCGAATACTTTACTTTTAGTACTGTCTATAAACTTGTGTACTGTCCTCTGAATGAGAGGCCTGTACTTAATAATTTTAGTATTCTCCTTGTAAAGCGGGTCACTATTACTTGCAGCTGATTATTTATTTTCAACATTTTTTTTACTTCAAACGTCGCCTGCTGCTGTTTTGCACTGCCCAAAGGCTGGCCGTTTGTGCCTATGCCTCCAGTGAAAGCACCGCTGGGAGGAAGAGATGAGGTGAGAAAGATACCGGGCAGTGAGGCGTGGACGGAGTACATAACACGTTTCCAGATAGAATACCCCGACGCCGGCAGAGCAGTCGTTCTCCAAGGTTAGAGTCTCTCAAAAGGGCCGCTTCCATTGTAGACTGTGAGACGGAAATCTTTCCAAAGCGCAAGCTACCCTCACACCACACCAGCTCACCTCGCCTAGCCCTTTCGACTCTGTAGTGGCCAAGGGTGACCGAAACCGATAAGGCGCTAACTCGGGGCGGCAGGTCTGGGGTTCGATTCCCATCAGGACCATCCTCCCTAGCTGAGGTTTTTTCCAGGTTTTCCTCAGTCCTCATAAATGTCAAATACCACGGAGTTACCCTAAACTTAGGCCTGGAACGCCTTCTACCTTAAAAAAAAAATCATTTCCCAGTTTATCATATCATCTCATGTATTGTCAGTGCCCAAAACGCCTGTGATGCCTCAGTAGTTAAAAAATGGGCGTTAAGCACATACACATGCACAAATAAGTAAAACCACTCTGTAACAGAACCAACGGAATGAAATTATACTCGTATGAAATGGAAATGCGGAAAATTCGTGGAAATAAAAGAGCCACCCAACATTTGCCTACGCGATCAAAGGAAACCAAAGCCCAAGGTCGGAATTTGAAAATCTGGGACCTCTCTAATGCAAGTCTCAACGTTACTGCTAGAGCCACACCCCTCCCCCGGTTCTTTTTCTTATACTGTGAGTACGCCTTTGATATGAGAAACAATTTTTCTCTAGATCAGCATTACGTGAGGAAATTTGAGCCTCGCTTCTTTTACTGATATATTCTCCTTTTCCTTTGCACTTACAGGCTCATTTGTCCACATAAAAATACCATACAGAGCTTTCCAATAATATCAATAAAGCAGTTTTCGTAACTGAAGAACACTACAAGTGAAAGAAAGTATGAACTCAAGGATTCATGCATTTCAATGAGTCTTTAAATAGCAGTAAATAAAGCTACCATCTTGTCTTAACATGCTTTGTGAAATCTTTGTAAAAAAACATGCACAACAACTTTAAGGGATTTTGTTGATTTGATTTATTTACGGAAGCTCTTTAACATCTCAAGTCATCAGCGTCCCATTCAATTCGGGGCGTGAAACGGCCGACAAATTTTGCTCAGAGGCCTCTTCTTTTAGGCTTGAGGTTCTTTTACATGCCGTAAATGTTCGACACGGGACCCACGGCTTTACTTCCCTTTAGAAAACATCCATCGATCCTGGCCGGGTTTGTACCCGCGACCTTGGGTTTAGAAGGCAAGTATGTTACCGCTACACCACCAGGACGGACATCTTTAAGGGGGACAACAGAGACAAAATAGAAAAACAATTGTTAAATTTTGCTGTTACTTCCTGCACGCAAAGAGCGAGGTTATAAGCAGCAGTTTCTATGACACTGAGAGGAGAAGAAATACTCATCAGCCATTGGTTATTGATCATTGGTGAATCAATTTTAGATTCTATTTTTCCAAAAATGTGATGATCTCCCTTCCTACACAACTCCCAAAAGTGGTATTATTAACCCCAAACACACTTACACTTATTTAATTCTTCAAAACAGAAATATGAAGATAATCTGCTACCACAACAGAAAGTTTATTCTCTAATTCATTAAAACACTTTACTCTTTATCAAAACACTGCACTACTATCGGAAACAACAGTGGTAATAATGGTTATCAGTATCTGTGCTTATTCCATTGAAATTGCCTTTTCAACACCTTTCACATGAGAAGAAGCTATTACTTTGTTCACCATTGCTGCAGTTTTCCTCTTGCAATAGAATACGTTTCAGTAACACTAGAGTCGCAACATGTTTGTGATATCGATAGTGTTGGAGTGGTAGGACTGGTGGTGCTTTACACAGTGAAATGCAAATATAAACACTGCTGCTGCTTCTTTTCTTTACTCTTATATATCATTTAAACAGAAACTAGATAGCGGTTTTGTTGTGAAAGAAGAATTTGCATATCCTTGATGTCTTTTCTACTTCTATGGTCAATCAAATGTACCAACTAGTGAGAAAAAAGTTTTAAAATTAATACTTATATAATTTATCTATCAAAGCAAATTAAATTATTAAATGTTTGAAACTGTAATTGAATTTTATTGTACTCACGAGTTTGCAATAAACTTCATCGTCAAAGTGTCCTTTTTAATTGAAATGTACTTGTTTATATATCTTTCGTTCTTTTTGTAGTAATTTTAGAACAACCATTACACACTACACTACACACCCAAAAGAATAAAATGAAACAACAAAATGTGGGGAACGATTAGTGCAAATTGAACATGAAGACTATCGATTCTCACACAGATCGACTTTCAGACATTACTGCTCTCTAGTGTACACCGTCTAAATCTTTGCGTAGTAATTTGAGCTACTCAAAACTTCAAAAGTTTCTAAAATATTAATGAAAAATCTAAATTTTGACAAATTTCTTCCCATTTTAATAGAAAGTAGTTTTTGCCCTTATGATCGGTATAGAACCTTGTTTTCCAATGCGAACGGCAACCCTATTGGTCTTTCAAATTCTATGCCCTCGTGAACTGAATTGTCCTTCTATAAATAGACTGTGATAAGATCTTGTTTAATTTCAGCCTGTGTCACTAGGTGTGCTTTTCTAGGTACATTTTAATTAATTTTAAAACGTTGCTAAAACTCTGTGCTTTCTCTTCTGTAAAAATATCTTATTCCTTTCCTATGTTTACTTCTAATAACAATAAAGTATATTTTTATCATTAATTACTAAGTAATATTAAATTAGGCACATATACCTATATTGTAAATATATCCATTACGTGCAATTTCAACAATTAACAACAGTAAACGAATAGGGGTTCAACAACTTAGCGCTTGTGTCCTTTGGATAGACACATAATATTTGGGTCGTCTATTAAAGATGAATGGCTTAACCTGGACAACGTGTAGGTATATCAAATGTGCTAAGAATAAACCAAGACATATTTTAAACATTTTTCTTACTATTGATCAAAATTTTTATGATGCAATTAATATAGATTTAATTAATCCTGTACATTTTTTTCTCGTTTAAATTACTTTGTCGAATTGTTTCTAAACTTTTATATATTAAACAAATGCACACAATCAATAATTATTGTTGCACATGGAGAAACTAATAAATCTCATAACAAAACATCGTATATTGAAAGTTTCTTCATATAAAAATGTAATCTATGAATACAAACTAGGCAGATTTAAAAAGCAGTGATTAAGAGCATAATGTTTAAATAATTTTAATATAATATTAATGTGCTGAAAGTTTCTTTAGTACACCAGAGCTGTAAATGTAAAGAAAAGCTTTTTATTTGCATGTTCCTTGTACAACTTTTAAGTGCCATTTATCGACACTTGCTTGTTTTGGAAAGGCACGAAACAGACATTTTTACTTCAATTACAGTTTAGTGTACACAGACATACACGTAAGATGTTGCAAAATAATGTGTGCGTTACACCACGTGCTAGCCATCACATGGACTCTGCCTAGGGCACGTTGTGGGAAAACAGGCGGTTTTTGTTTGGAGTTTCTGCCAATGAGCGTAATTTGTTGCGTTCAAGTGATGGCGATTATATAGTAGTAAACAATAGCTTCTATACATGTTTGGAAAAACTGATATACCTGAAGATAAAATTTAATATTTGTTTTTCCTGACCCTACCAATATTAACATTAATAATAATATTAATGTCATTGGTATTTTCCCAGTATGTTTGTCGTTTTCTTAATTAAAGTTTATTGTATTATAATTGCCAAAAAAGGAAAGTTTCTAAAAGCTGTTTTACGATCAATTAATGCAGGAATGTTGTTAATACTAAGCATAAGTCAGGATGAAGTTCTTTATACCATAAACTTCTGAACATTCTTTTGAAAATATACCACTTATTAATTATCACAAAATGCTATCATAACAAAGAGAGGTGTGTTTTTTAAGCGTTTATGCTTGTCTGTAAAGAAGTTAAAAATTCGATCTTGGAGTGCAGTGGAAGTAAGAAGTTAAAATGTGACAGACGGAGAAAATTATATTATTTTGTGCGTGACATTCCTAATAATAATAATAATAATAATAATAATAATAATAATAATAATATATCGCTCATTGGCTTCTTTAATAAATATTGTCAAGGAAAGTTTACCACTAGATCGTGAAGTAAAGTTGGTAAAATTATTTTGTAGTTAGAGCAATTGAACGTTTCTTATGCAAATAAATCACATATTCGGCAAAATTCATAATGTGGGCTGCAAATTTTTCTTATACACGTATAAGTTAAATTATATTTAGCTTTACATATTATTTTTCAAAAGTTTGGTCCAAGTTGTTTGTTCTACTCGTAGAAAGCATTGTAATTACATATTTTATATTTGTAAGACTTTACAAAAACCATAAGTCATATCTGTATATAGGTGCTTGTGTGTTTAAATAATCCATTAATTTTGAACTGCAGTAAATTTGCTTAGTATAATTTTTATGCCGATTACACTAATGAAAAATGCTTGATTAAGTTATTCTTATTTATGTATGTTGTTACTATTATAATTATTATTTCATTATTTATTGCAGTGTAGTAAACGGTAATGGGCAGTAGTTGGTTAACCATTTTTGTACATGGATGATTTTACATAAACCGAATTCTCATTATTTTATGTTTCGTTTACATATGAGAAATACTGTATGTAAACAAAACCATCGAAATATTACCTAATGATAATTCATTTATTTATTTACCCTGGCTAGAGTTAAGGCCATGGGGCTTTCTTTTCCACCCTTCCAGGCTAAAAAAAAAAAAAAAAAAAAGCGAAAGAGTACAATACACATAGTTATATGAAATAGAGAAAAAGTCAAATTAAAGATATATGTCACATGTCATCTTGTAAACATATTACCGCGTAAAATTTTCGTGTTTGCTATTGACAGTAATCAGGTAACGACAGTCATTTTTTTTTTCTGCATGGGGGTCTGGGTAGTGGAGTCGGTCATAATTTTACTAAATAGCGACTGGAGAACGTATTGAGGAAATGATAAGAGGAAAAGAAAAGAAAAGATAAAATAGGCAAATGGGAACACGTGGCAAATATTGGTACAAGAAACAGAAAACTGCAGAAGAAAAAATTCACATTTTCACTTGAAGCTTTTCAAGGGTATTCTTCCTTTTTTATATACATATTTATTATATATAATCGTGAAATAGGGCGCGTTAGTGGAAGATAAGTAAATAGATAAACAAATAAATAAAAAATACAAATAAAAGATATATTTCAGGTCAGTTAGGTTCCTTTCATTTAGCGAATGATAGATAAACAGACCAGCAGTAAGCTGGCTGGCGAAGACTAACACACACATATAAATAAATTAAATTAACTCATACTTGTGTGTGCGTGTGTGTGGGCCGCAATCGCTTTACACTTACCGCTTTAAGAATATATTCACTGAATTGTGTATAGTGGAATGAAAAGATAAAAAGTAAAGCACATTCTTATATACACAAAACCCTGGTGCTCTGAGAAATTGAAAATGGGATTTATTTTATTTACAAGTAAGATATAATCAATCATAGAGCGGAAACATCCATTAGCCCAACTACAGCGAAGGTATTTGAGTTACGACCCGGCAGAGTAGGGCACGCAGCTGGTAGAAAATCTCAGGTGGCCCGTATCTCAAATAATCTCATTATATGTTTGTGAATATATCTATTGGAAAAAAAAATTAGTTATTTATTTTTAACTTATTAAAAGATGCAATATTTATCACCATTTTAAATTAAAACGCACTTTCTATTTGTTCCCATTATCAATTTAACCGGATATTTCCCACTCGTGCATTAATATCTCCACCTATTACCAAACAGTACATTTCGTTTATCTAAATGTTATGTTGAGAACTATAAACATGACTTGTTTTAATTGGAGTGGACAAATAATTTTTTATAAACTTGCTTAATTTTGCGCTGAATACCTAAGCTGGCGCTCAAAGTTGTCAGAAACCAAATGACCACCATGTTTCTCAGCACTCTCACCTTTGGCGAGCCTCGAACTCCAACCCACGTGTTTCCCTTCCATGTTGAATTTGAAAAAACTCAAACCGACCATAGCAACGGCTAGCTCTCGGAGGAAGGGAAAGATGGAAACCTTGGTGACGTCACGCGGAGAGCGGTCGACGCCCGCCAGGTGGAAGCTGGAGCCGTGGTGTGGCCGTGTTGCTGCCTTCAGTCGCTTGCAGGAAGCAGAGTGATCGAGTGAGTTGTGTTGTGTGCAGTGAATACTGGACAGTACGCAGGTGTGCGTATGTGGAGGTGGAAATAGCAGTTACCACGGCTTTTGGTAAGCAACATATCTTTATAGTACTGTTTTCTTTTGTTGCATTCTAACGTCTTTGGCGATGGTGAAGATGGAGGTATGTTGAATCCTCAGCTAACTTGGTAGCGTGGGAGTATTTCGTGTAGGTTCTGGAAGACTACAAAAATTATAATGGCAAGGAACGTTGTCTCGATGGCTTTGGCTCTATTAGATTTAAGTTTAACATGGAGCTACAGTGCACTGCGGCAGTCATGCGGAAAGCCAAAAGTATTTAGGATGCGTTGAGAGAAAAAGTTGCACGATTTTAAAGTAAACAAAACAAAAACAAGAGACGGCGCAACAACTATTTATTCAAACACCTATTAAAATACTATATAAACACTAGTTTACTGATAATTATCCATGAAACATTGGGCATATATTTCTATTTGGGATAAGGCACTAATGAACTACATGTTATTAAATGTGTAGATTTGCAGTGCTACTCCTCTAGGTAAATAATGAGGAATATTGTGCTGTTGCATTTGATTGTGGGCGTATCGCACAGAGCACAGGTTCTTATCTTGTAGTGTTTCCTGGTCTCGAAGAATAGTTATTACGTTTTTGTTTCTTTCCGGAGATCTTAGGGAGTTTTAATAGCCAGTGATTACTACACATACTTACAATTACATCTGTGCAAGCTATACACATGAAAACTACACCAATTTGGTTTATTTTGGTCTCAGTGAATCACCCATTTAATATGCTAATCTTAAATTTTGTGAAATTCAAACAAGAATACATGTAAGCCTGATTATTCAATAAAATGGGCGTTCTCTCTCGCTCTAGTTGCAACTTTAGGCGTACGAAATCCGATGAAGTAAAAATGGTTTGGCCAAAATATTTTCATCTCTCTACTCTTGTAGTGTAATGCAATTTATAAACGTTTTTGATCACGGTATTAAATTTAAATAATATATGTTATATTTTTAAAGATTAAAGTAACTACATTCAAAATAAAGAACCAATGAACTGTGCATAATGAATAAAAATATTGATATGCTGAATCAAGTTTTTGTTACAAGAGATGAACCTAACTTGTTATTTTATTTATTTTCCCATAATTGGAATTTATTTATTCTTTTTTCCACGAGACAAAGTTTTGTTGTGACATATGTTTCATAAGTACCTATGTAAAACTAAAAAAACAAACACATAACGATTCAGATATACGCAAAAGTTACAGATGATGATCAGGACTAGAATTTACCTATATGCAATAAAAAGAGTTAAATATTTATACACATTGATTGAAAATGGGACAAAAATTTATAAAAATGGCGGAGAGTAATGCAAAGAGTATCTTTATTGTATTAAATGTTCCTGGTATTAAACCATTACAGTTAAAGGTCTTTTTACTTACAAACATAACAACTTCTCGATATTGGTATTAAAATAAATAGGACCTTTTTGTATTATTTAAGTTCAGTTATCTTAATCTTTGTAAGAAAACTGTCTTTTTACGAATGAAAGAGTTAAAAAACATTTAAATTTTCAAACTGCGTCATTCGTTCTTAAAATTGCTTTGTTCTCCTAATACTCCGCTCTCAACCTATAGAAAGTATTGGGGAGCACCCTAAACTTAGCAGCGTCTTGTAGAGTTAAAATCAGATCTAGTTCCATATTTAGTTCAACACTAATTGCACAGCTTATAGCCTTGGCTGGAATTATATTCGACTTCACTTTCGCTATTTCTGCGACTTTTCCATTGCAACAATTGAAGTGTTCTGTCACTTTCCTCAGGATAGAGGCGTGAGCTGGTTTTTGGAGAGAGTTTAGCACAGCTATACTACCCGAAAAGTTAGCTTGGATGTATACTATATTTTTTTTTTTACTGTTTTATTAGCAACAATGAACTTGGGAGACTCAATTGAAGCAGCCTGTTAGGATCTAAAAGTTCATATTCTTCATTATTGTAGGCTAATAACATTTTCTCTCTACTTAGGAGTGGTTGCGTGCTTTCCTCATTTCATGGAAAAACCAGAAACAATCTTTGAAATACTGTTGCTAGTAAAATAAATTTTAAATTATTATCTAACAAGAATAATTTTGATACCATAAAATTGGGAAAATATTTCAAAGTTTTCATTTATGAAGTGTAAAATTATGTAAGGATATGTAGCCTTTTCTCAAATATGTAATTATATGTACTGTACTTGGACATAAGGACAAGTGTGGAAAATAAAATATGTTTTAAATAATTCCAAATATCCTTCTTTGTAAACACATGACAAAAATTTAGTGGTAATAAAAATACACGCATGTATTTACTATTAATACTGGCCTTGTTGATTTTATTATATATTTTGCTGTAGGATGTTTCCCTATTGATTGTCTATCAATAGTCAGCCAGCATCCTGGGACTCCATCTAAATTCTTCTCCAACTTGATCATCAATAGCATCAGACTTTTTTGGGATGACAAACATGCATTATTTTTTTTAGAGTTTCGTTTAGGAAATAGACCTTGTTGTATTCATTAAACATAAATTACATTTGGCTGAATGGCCATTAAGTCCTCTACAAATCATTAGATTGTTTATGATACAATATTTTCCCATTCAGCACGATAAGCAACGTAAGTTATGGGTCATTTCTATGAAGGGCAATCATTTTCTACCCAAATTAAACTTTGTATGTTGAAACTTTCAACGCTTCATTAGAACTACTAATACCAAGAACAATAGAATATGTAAGTATATTAAACTTATATAAAATATTACCTATACAAAATCAAACTAATGTTTGTAAAAAAGAGAAACGAAACCTTTTACAGTGTCACGCTAATAGACTATCTGTAACTCGGTATGTCAGTCCTAGTGGTCTTACTTGCTTCGTAAACCCAAGATCGCGGGTTCAATCCCGGTCAGGATTGATAGATTTTTAGGGCGTATGACTTCCTTCGGAAGGAAAGTAAAGCCGTGGGTCCCGTGTCGTACATTTACGGCACGCTAAAGAACCTCAAGCCTGAAAGAGAGACCTCCGAGCAAAATTTGTCGTCCCTTTCACGCCATGAATTGAATGGGACGCTGATGACCTGAGATGTTAGAAAGCGTCGGTAAATAAACCCAATCAACAATTTGTAACTCGATATAACAAAATATCTTAGTGTTGAGAAATTGGAATGAGAGCACAACATACAATGGCATAGAATCCGGCATTAAAATATATTCCAGGCATCCATTATTATTTATTTTAAAAATGATGAAAGACGAATCAAATTATGAGTAGTTAATCATTATTACTATATAGAATCTAATGTGCCTTGCTGAAGAAAAGAAATAACTATACAACATGGATGAAACAATATGTAGAGCATTCGAAAATAAAAAATTTAGAAACTAAGCAAATGGCGTCTTATAGTGGATACTTAACCTATAAGAACGAAAAAAAAAAATAGTCTAAATGAAGTGCTTTCGCTTAGTTGTAGGGACAGAAAAAGGAGTGAAGACAACAGAAAAGATTTAAATTTACTCAACTTTATAGAAAAAACAAACCAGCTACAACATATTCAAAAGACTAATAACAATAAACTGCTGTATCTTATTAAACTATAAATAAGGAGGGCGAAGAAGTGTTGGTCAATATTTGGAGACATTCTTATGAAATGGAAACAACCTTAAAAGACTAACCTCGAACTTAAAGAAAAGATTTATATTTATAAATCTTATTTAATTATAAAAAATTTATATATAATTTCTTTGATTCTGAAACTGAGCTTTGCTGTAATTATTTGATAGCTGAGCGTGTATAATTTGAAGACTAAACGTTTTATTTTAGAAGTGTTTGTGCAATTTTATTTTCAACTTACATTGATGGAGCTTCCTTCCAAGTACCTGCAATCCTTACCTTTTATATAGCTTTATATTATAGTCTTATGTCTCCTATTATTTTAAATAAATGTTCAACAATTATATAACTAATTACAACTTTACTTTTTGTTAATAAAGAAATATCTTTGGAAATGTATTGTACTGTTTCCAATGTGTTTATTTCTTTTGTCTGTAATATTAGCATAACCATATACTACAGACATATAGACATACATACATAGACATACTTTGATTTTTCGAGTCGAGATGTTTAATTTCTTATACTCCTATAATATAAGGCATAAATGCATAAATAGAATACAATGACAATACTTTTGCAATACAATTTGTACGAAAATTTTAGGTTCTTGATGATTTTCGTAAAAAAATATCGAATATATATGTACTATTTTAATGAAAAAACAACCTTTGGGCGCTTTCTTATGCACCGACGGCATTATATTAGTTAGAAAGGTGTAACAAGCACATCAAACATGCCGCTTGTTACTTCATTCATTTGCCATCATGTTCTCGGAACTGCTTCTAAGATGACAGACGCGCAAATTTCCAGAACGCATTAGTCTTCCAGGAAACTTTTTCTGTCATAATCGTCAGTAACTCCCACTTTGCACACATCACAGGTGACTAAGCTAAACCACTTCGGAAATTCCTACTTATTGGAAACTATTTGCCGACAGCAGCGGCATCTGCCGCATCATTGAGTCGACTGCTTGTTCATCTAGCAGGTGCACGGAACAAAAGGACATGCCGGTCAAACTTAGCAGCAAGTTACAGTTTGTTAAATTCTTAGTTCATAAAGCAGATCTCTCCCCACTTGTTGGGATTGAAGTTATTCAGCTTATATTACAAGTGTGATCATGCTTTTCTCTTTTGGGGGGAATATTCATGTTTACGTCGTTATTTTAAAATATTTTAGTCAATTATCTTATTATTCTCCTTTTAAGAACCACTAAGAACCTCGTCAGATATTATGGATTAAGCAATTATTTTTTCACGTTTGTACACCCTTTGACCCCCCCCCCCCAAAGTAATTCAAAGTGAAAAGTAACTCAAAATAATTCACTCGTTGCAGCTGGCGATATTCACAAGGTATTCAGTAAGGCTGTGTAACCACTGCAGCAGTTGCGTTATATGGCATGTACTAAAGACATTGACCGTCAGCTCTGTGGCAGAGTGTCCAGTGACACGCAGGTTCGCCTCCCCGCATGAAGCCCTTATTTTTAATAAACTTTTATTGCATATTATGAAAGTTAGTTTTGTAATATTGTTTCCCCATTCACAGCAAGCTTAACTTTAACATGATATATTATAATGAATATTATAATATTCCCTTCAGTGTTTGTTCTATCTAAAAGCAATATGCTACACATGCATTCCTGCACATGCAAGAAAGACAAAGGATGGCTTATGGCCACACATTCAAGAAGCCTCTCGTCCACACTACTGTAGAAATCTGATATCATCTATGTCCGAAAGTTTGAGGGCAGTTATACATTCTGAGGGTTCAACACCCGATATTAATTTCTGTTTATTTCTATGTGTTTTTATTTTAGAAGGCAAATGTTCATGTATTTATTTAATTATTTGTAAAGAATACGTTCGTTTATAATTACATTTGTGCTTGTGGATAGGTAATGCCACAAAACACAAATAACACGTTAAATTATAATATGATATGAAGGTAGCATGATATTCTGCATATGCACATATGAAAACCTTGTAATAAATAATAAAACAAAACTATATGGGATTTGAACCCAGGAGCATACCCAGATGAGCAACGCCTTCTAAACTGCTCGGCTGCGGCTACTCTATCCTAACGTTCTCTTTCCAGATGCTTATGATTGTGTTTACAGGTAAAGTGCCCACTGCAGTAAGCCAATTGCTGCATGCGCGTTGTGAACTTTTTTTTTTGTCAAAGGATGTACAAGGAGAAATTTTATTGCATATTCATACGAATCTTCAAATCAACTTCTTTTATAAAAGCTTTTCTTTCACTAGGGAAAAATTCAATTCTTTATACAAGGTTTCCAGAAAATGTCCTTACCGCTCGTAAGGTGTTTTGCATCTCGGCAACTGGACATGCCACATCCGGCCGGGCCTATACTCAGACTTCGCTTCTTTATGCTGTGAATTTAATATACCTTATAGCGAGTACTGAAAATGCCTCAACAACAGACATTGCGCCGGATAAACACATTCTGATTTAGTTCGATCGCTCTTAATGTTTCTGATTAATTTCGTATGTTTACCTTAAGATCTTCCAATGTGTGTTTGTTTTGTACACTTTGTCCTTCAGACTACCTCACAAATATAAATCACAGACTATTAGATCTGGGGAGCGAGAGGACCATACACCAGCACTAATCTCTCTATCTTCAAATCTTTCCTTAATTTTACCCACGGAGTTCTCTGCTGTATGAGCAGTAGCGGAATCATGTTGAAACAATCCAAACGATTTCTCTTCTTCCGCTAGATGTCATTTCGGTATCTCTATCCATTTAATGTCGAAAAAATCGAACCGATTATGCGTCTTAATCGCACACCAAACTCTTATATTTCTAATATAAACAGGAGTTTCTTGTATACAATTTGGATTTTCAGAACAATAGCGAGAGGCGTAAGTGAAGCATGCCTGCCTGAAAAGAACACAAGATATGAGTCGATTAACTCTTTAGTCACTGAGAAAGTAACCACTCACAATAATGCACACATGTTAAGGGATCAATTAATTGTAGGCAATGGACACGTGCACATTATGAGGTTTGAGTTTTTTGTTGCTGTATGTACAAAAAAATTGAAACTCCAACTTGTGCTAATTCCTGTAGTGATTTTGTTGATGAGCTTCAAGATTTGCGCGAATTTGATCTAATTTGTCTTCTGTTAAAACGTATATCTTGGCATGTATTTGTTTCGCACTTAAATAGTAGCATCAAATTTATTCACCAGATGGTGAATTTCAGTTCTGGAAGAAGGCAATTGCTCAAGGAACTTCCTCTCCTTGCGAACTTTGAGTACATATTCTGGAAACCAGGTATAATCCTTTTTCATACAGCCTTTAATGACGGTTTTCAACTCGCGGTACGCATAGGGTAACTTGAAACGTTTATCTATAGGATAAATAACAAGTTTACATATTATGGCATCAAAGATTTTCCTGAATTTTTGTATTGAAACTCCAGAGCTAGCTAAGTGGAAAAACTTGACTAGGTTTCTTCCATAACTTTTAAATGCTGAGTTTATAGTTCCCCTACAAATTCCTAAAGAACTTATCACACTTAAAAAGCAATTATAAGATGGATGACTCAGAAAGATGTTGTAAATGTAGGTGACACTACATGTTTCATATAATTAACAAACGAAAGGTCTATGCCACTAAAGATACGAAATAAGTAACAAATTAAAACAATTGGCTCTCCATTATTATTATTATTATTATTATTATTATTATTATTATTATTATTATTATTGCTCTTGCTTTGTTAATTTGGAATCTATAAAATGAGGTCGATTTTGTCATTCCCGGACACTAATTGCGTTTAAAACTCTTTTCCTAAGGCGTTTGTAGAAGCAGAGAACGCGAAATATAAATAGCAAAACGTTTTGTCTCCAACTACCAATTTGGAATAATGAAGACTTAGGCGTCACTAATAATGTCTGTCATTCGCGGCACATAGTCACTTTCACATGAATGCGGACCGTTGCCAGGCACTTTAGTGACGCTTCTTGAAATTATTTCTTCACTTGCACTTGTTGCATTATAGCATCACGGAAACCCGAATGGTCAGTGAAAGTGGCTATAATTTGGACAGGTTTATCACTGCATGACAAACTCTCGACCAACCAGTTATTTGCATAATTTGGGCAGCCGAATGGTGCTAATGACTGGTTACCTTTTTGAGTGGTATACAAGTTTTCATTGCTCTCATGGTCTTTCGTTTTGTTTCCAAGAACTTCTTGGTTTTTTTCTTCTGGATGTATGTTCTCGTTCATTTGTTTAGTTTGGCATTTCGTTCTTCAGCTGTTTGTATGCTTACAAATGAAGAACGCGAAATACACAAGCAGCATTGTCCAAGGATGGAATGTGAATGGAAATCTATCCGTGATAGCCTAGGTACGTGAGTAATTTAAACTTTTATTACAGATAGTTTTATACAATACTAAGTAAAGTTAAAAATTAAAATTATTTCTTGGAATTTTTTTAACCGGTTTTCTTTATATTACATTTTAACTAAACTTTTTTTCCTTAGTTTGTCGTGGTCATGCCTTTTTTTTTTTTTTAATAGAATTTGTAATACGCACGCTACGCGCGGCAATGAATATGATATGACCAATAGGAATTGTCATAGATACTTACTGACCGACGGAAACCCAAATAAAAACATAATCTGCTAGCCTAACCTAACAGGACCTATGTTTTATGGTTAGAAACTGGTTAGAAGCGGCGTTCAACCAACTGTATTGCGGTGTCTAAAATGTTGGGTTAATGGGTGGGGTATGATTGTTCAACCAAGTGTGCATTGAACTCAGTGTGATAGGCCTACGCTGTAAAGTGGGAAAAATTCGTTAAAATTATTGCAGATTGTAACCCTTGGCATGAACATTTTCTGCATGGATTGACTTATTAGCCTGTTATCTTTCTATCGTGTCCTGGATCTACGAGGATCACATCTCGTATTCCTCGAGATCGGTTGTATTAATATTTGATAAAGAGTTTGATGGCATTCTTTGTAAATAATGATAGTATCCATTCATCTTTCTTCTATCTGATCACAGAATCTTTTAATTTATTTATAGGCTTCTTTTCGTTCAGCTTTTCCTCACTAAATACATTAAATATTATTTCGGTAGCTTAATTCCCATTGTACCTCCATACATTAAGCAGGGCAGCGATATAAATTGTCCTTTTGCTCTTTCCTCCTGTCTTTTCTTTCTTTTTTACCTTTTTTTTTTAATTAATTTTACCTCTTAGTGATTATTTTAATAGGTATGCACATATTATAAATACTCGCAGCTTTTTGTTTAATTATGATCGACTGTTTATCAATGACATGCACATCACAAATGAATGGCGTATGGTTAACAGGTCATCAGGCGTAAGTTTTTGCTGTATTCCCATTCTGTATTGGTAGAGTGACATCAGTCTGCGTATCCATTGACTTTTGACTGATGACTGTTTAACTAAATACTATTGGCAGCATTGGTTGTAGCTTCTGTTATTTGTCGCTTATTTTCTTCATTCTACTGAGGAAAGTGTATTCATTACATTACATTTTCATCGACATTGTTTATAGCTATTAAGAAACTGACTGCAAGTGAGATCATTGATATTGTAGATCAAAATAGTCACTTTATTGACAATACAATCCCGTAAATATTTAGGAAATAAAATAAAAGCAGCCCAACTAAAAGGCAAATCCTCTGTTAATAGCAAACGAAAGCCTCTTCCAGGAATAAAATTAGGATTTTTCCTTTCGCTACATACATTTTAGGGACAACTATTTATCTATTCTGTATCAATAATTTTGCTATTATTGTAAGAAGATTGAGAAAATAGCATCTGACATTCAGTATTTATAAAATCATTGACCAAATTATAAAAGTGGCTACCATTTACGGTCACTGAAGTGATAACATTGTTGACTTTAAAGAATGATGGAATAAACACTGCAAGAGAAAAAATAAATAAATAAAAATAAAAAGTAAAAATGTATAAAGAAAGTAAGCATAATCGTAGAGAGTAAATAATAGTTTTGTAATCAGTAATCTATAGTACAGAACCCTGAAAAACTCTTTAGCAATATTTAAAAAGATAATAGTGATCTTTTTTGGTCCCTTGTGTAAAAGTATAAAGCAGATTTAGAGCTCTTAGGCAAATGGAGCTAAGAAATAAAAAGAAAACAATCCCTTTGTTAGAACACTTGTAACTACAATTCGTCATTAAAACACATTCTTGAAGGGAAACAGTATTAGCTTTATTTCTGCACAACTCGTGAGGATTAAGGAACTCTGTACTAGGCTGTTTTAAAATTGAAAATGTATGTACGTAGGCGATGGAAGATGTGTGAAATCTGGAAAGTCGGAAACTAATAAGGAAGACATATAAGATAATATTGAATAAAGAGTGAAGTTGCAGTATGCACGTTGCAGGAGATTGGGTAATCTTCAGCTTGTTAGTTAAATCTTAATAGCTCCAAGGTATGCATGACATAGGTTGGCAAGATAATGTGCTTGTTACCTATTTTACCCAAATTATGCGTAATTTACCGGCAATTTATTCGGCGCAGAAAACGACTTTGCACGCGCATGTAAAACTGTTCCTCGTTCAGTTATTGTTTACTTCCTCCTGTAATAAAATAGCCGCTTATAGAGCCAACCACTTAGCATTCATTAACCAAACTGACGCAAAATGTACTCTTAATTTAATTTTTGATAACTGGAACCAAAATTAACACGTATTTGGGATGGATCAAGCAAATTTTGCAGAATCTAAACACGCAAGTTTTTACTCTTACATCGTTTTTTATTGATTTGCTTTCTAAATACATAAAACTAGAGGTGTTATGTACCAGTTTCGCTCTTCCCCTACAAAATAAAAATTATTACTTCAGATCTTTCAACTCTTAAACATTTTTATGCATAAATGAGGTGTCCATTATGAGCAGTTTGAGATTTTCTTACATTTGACGCAGGAAGTGGTGTCTCAAAATTTGCCATTTAATTATAATTACTTCTGAGGGAAATAACAACAACAACAACAATAATAATAATAATAATAATAATAATAATAATAATAATAATAATAGTAATTGTATTTAGTTTCAGCTATTGTTTAATGCCACGAGTGGCATAATAATCTGGGGTATCAATTTTATAATTACAATCAGGACTTCAATATGACATGTGTTAATGTATGTATATACATATATATTTTTGACTAATAAGTAATATTCAAGTTATCTTCCTGTAATACTATAATTGATAGTGCACATACATGACTTTGTTATGTTACTGTAAAAGGGAGGGACGTGCTGAATCTTTGTCGGAAAAGTTGGAAAGAGGAGGGTCCTTTGTTAAACCTTACTGTTGCAAATCCGCCCAGGCGGATTCGCCGACCCAAGGCGCCAAGTGTTATTACACTCTAAACCTGGGTACGGCTAGAAATATGAGCTCAATCGGTAACTGTACTTGTCGTCAAAAGGAAATACCGTATGCAGAAACACCTGTTTTACAGAAACCAAGATATTAGCTATTTCAAAGGGGAGGCCGCATATGTGACCGAAGCGTGCTTTATCGCAAACTTTTAGTGTAGGAATCTAAAAAAAGGGCAAATTTCTTCTCTTTCGTAGCGTGGGAATAGCGGATGTATGTTTCTGGTAAAATCCAAAAACTTCTATCAATCACGACGAATAAAAGAGAGCATGTAATAAACCTTAACTTTTGTGATCCAGTAAAATTCTAAAAGGAACCAAGTTCAATTATATTTAAAGGAATTAAATTTTCGCCAGGGCGGAGCGAATTCACATAATAGATTTAACATTAACTATAAGAAATAAATTTTAGGCATTCGAGAGAGTTAGCAACAGTAGCAGTTAGTAATTCAGTATCAGCATCAGTCATTAGTTATTCAGTGTCATAGAAGACCAGTTAAGTCGTCGCGGAGAGTCAAAGTAAATCGGTCGGTCAGTGAGAGCCAGTCAGTCAGTGCGAGAGTAATAGTAAGAATAGTCACGCCGAATCATTGTTAAGGTATAGCCGTCCATATGACATCACGATAAAGTCTTTACAGCAAAGTGAGTAATAAAGTGTTATAAAGTGTTTACGCGAAATTATAGGTGACTGTCAGATTTCAAAATTATTTTGAAAGTGAGTAAATCCACGAGTGAAGGCAGTGAATTATAACCCGAGGGTAAGATTATAAAGTACAATAGGACCAGAACAATAACCACATGACAGAAACACAGCATGTTCCTGAACCTTCCAAATTGCTGAATAAATTAAATGCCAACCAGAGTCGAACCTTATATTATTACAGTGAACAATCCCTTTCCTTCCTAATGATTTCAAGTCATTAAAAGCAGTCCAAAATTCCCTGAGATCCCTATCCTCTGCATTGGAACCAGAGAAATAGGAAGCATCGAACTCATGACTTCAGGAGCCGAGGCAAGACAAGAGGAACACCTAATTGTATATTTTAAATAAACAAAAACAAATTCCCATCGATAACAAAATACTCCACCCACTATAATTCCGGTTCTACATTTTGCAATACTGTGGTCGCCGAAATTTTTAAAGAGTTAAGGGAGGTAGGTCAACAGAAAGCTGCTGCAATCTTGGCAAGAAAGAAGTATTGATACTTCGGAAATTCGGTTAAAATTAACAAGCTAGACATTTTTCTTATATTTTAAAATGTTTATATTATTCTGAAGTTCAAGACGTCTGGTTCTTGCAAGTGTATTTGGAACGGTGTAAATCTGACAACAGCGCATAAACAGAAGATATCCGAACTACATGTAGCTTCTAAAACTCAACGTTCACGGCGACTAAAATACCATTCTCCCCGGCTAATTAATCGAGATGAAATTAAACCAGGCAACTGGGAAAATTCCGAAGGGAAAACCCCCCCACATGCACGCACGCGCACACACACAAAGTTGATATGATGCCCTTAAACTCTAGATAGTGTTTATACTTATAACTTATGTACCTATGTGAGACAGGTTTTTATTGCTTAAGTAACAGGCTCGTCCTTTATGGAGCCCTTCGTTTTGCCGCCACAGATAGAAATACGCTCGAGAAGGTGCTTTTCTGTTAATTTCTAAGGGTCGGATGACTTATCTTTTCCTTCCCTTTTGTTCTTTCAAGTCTGGAAGTCGTGAAACTTGCTTTATTCTCTTCAAACTAATCTGCTGTTTCGTTTACCCTGGTTACTGCGATGTTGGAGAAATTATTCTCCAGCGTATTCGGTCGCTCCGGTCTACGAACACTGCTATTAGCATTTTATCTCAAAATGATTTGGAGCTAAATCGTGCTATTTTTTATGTTTCTTTTGGTAGTTTATTAATTTATTTTACATAATATTATTTAGATTCTCAGCTTATTATTTAATATGTATTATATAGTTTATTGATCAAACGTCAAATCTTTAATTCGTGTTTGTTGTGTTTCAAAGTTTTAATTAGAAGTTAAGGCTTCCTATTTATAATCAATTACCATTGAGTGCTGTTTAAGTCAATAATTTGACTAGTGATTTTAATCTCTCTCATTTTACGCACTGACTTGTTAATTAATTTATTTTGTACAGCATTGTAATCTTGGGTATGTTTAATTACACATTAGTATTTTTATTATGCTTAGTGTCATATAAATTTGCAAACTGAGAATCACTTTTAATTGATGTGATATTTTAAAATGTGCAAAATTTATAAATGTTTAGTAATTGCAATATTTCAGATATTGTTATGTATACATATTATATATTAAAGAATAACTTCAAATGTTATGTTTTACTTTGTCCCTTGCAAATTTTTCCCGGCTGGTGAAGAACTTTCCTGGACCACTTGGGGTTTTACTTACAGCATGCTTCCCCACTTAAACAATTTTTGGAATATACAATGATACACGCCATTAGCAGGGGTAGGGCTGGGTGCATGTTGCTTCAAAACTAAATAATCACTGAAATTCATTCAGTATGAAACAAGAGTTGATTTCAGCATCTTATAGTTAAAACACTTCTTTTTACTCGCGCTGATTAATTTTTCAAAGAGAAAATGTAGACGCTCAAATATTAAATCACATTTATTGAATTTATGTCGTAAAATCTCGAGCAAGTTATCTTGGATAGAAAATCTCAGAGCATGACTTAATATGACAGGGATAAGTTACATAAAAGTAGGTCACGGGTGATTTTATTAAAGGGGTACCAAAGGTAGTAACGGGTGCATATTTATATTTCGCTCCTGTGTGTTCATGGAATAGTTACGTAATATTGTTCGTTTTTGTCCGTTACTGAGATAATTGTTGCAAGTATTTGCACAACCTTGGCCTAAGAAAGCCGGATATTGTTCAAGATATAGGTACTTCCTTGAACCGTCTGAAATGGGAACTACTGCACGCGGTGGTCTGTCGTGTTAACCGCATGTTTTAACACCTGCTTGACAGAGGTCTCTCAAGTGCCTTGCATAATAATAAAACCGAAGAAAACGCCTCTCTCACTTCCGACAATGACCACGTTTTCTCTTCCCTTTTCCTAATTACCAGAACGTTTCCAGTTTATGTGTTCTCTCTTCCAATGGTTTCTTTGTTGACAACGCTGCTAAAATAGCGAACTCAGGAGTATTTTCGGTAATTTTCTGTTATACTTTTTGTAGTATGAGTAGGTTTTCAAGTGTGCGTTGACTAATTTTTTTTGCATGTTTGTTGCTTTTTTTCTATTACCATCCCTAAGCTTGTCTTTCTAACGCCCCGGCTATTTTATTGCTTTTTATGTACGCACATACATACACAGCAAGATGAACTGGCACACAAAACATTGTATACCGCGTGTTAATTACTACACCTCAATAATTTAAGGGATTGTAGCAGTTAAGCAATTTGAAATAGGGTGTCTGTGGTTTATGCAGAAAAATAACGAAGTAATATGGTGATGATGAAGTAGAAATTGGGTGCTGATAAGTGAGTGTTAAAGCGAAATTGAGTAAATATTTGCCTCAGAGTCTTTCACACCTGCTTTTCCCCAATTTTGAATAGCGCATCGTCAGCATTTTCAAGATTCAGTGCTAGGTTTGTCATCTTGGAAAGTCGAAATGTCTGGACATCGATGTCGGAGTGTGCGTGTGGTGTACACCTATGGTTGTTGTTGCTGCGGTCTTTTGAAGGTATGCAGAAAACTTGCTCCTACCATTAAATCTTAATTTCTCAAAATTAAAAGTAGAACGGAGAATAATAATAATTATTCCACCAAATAGCAGTGCTTCCATCTACCTTCCATCTTCCCCCATATTTTTAACTGCACTGGACTGGACTCTGAGTGTTATTATTATCACTCCAGATGAATAACTTTAAAGAGCCCGAATAAATTTCTTTATTTAATAGCATCATGATCTAAAATTCAGAAACATTGGATCTTATAGTTAACGCTGAATTTGAAAATGTCTGGAGATTTTAGCATCATATCTGGACGCTGGCCATCAGTTGTTGGCTGTGCCAACTCTATTTAGTGCTATAAAATCTCTAAAATATATGTATTAATATGACATACGACACTGAGCAATTGGTAAATGATTTACGAATGTACCTTAAACTAGAAGTTGCTGTCTACCGAACTATCTAATGGATAGAGCGATTGACTGCAGATTCCAAGATGGTAGCATTGCTTCTGGCAAAGTAGTTTATTTATTTATTTTTTTATGATAAATAGAATGTACTCAAACATAAGATGTTAAATGATGACTTTTACTGGTGCCTATGTCATGCAGACTGCGCTGAAGGGACATATTGCACAGTTTTCATTTTATTTCAAATGGAAGCTTCATAGTTAATGGCGTACTGAAACTTATTGCCCTAACTTGAAAATCTGAACAGGTAGACCATAAACTCCCTATCTCAAATTACTTATTTAAGACTTATCTGCAATATCTGAAATGATTGCGGTTTATTTAATTAACATCCTGTATTTAGAATTGCTGTATTTGTAGGCTTTACATATGTTTTCAGTTTTTTGTTTATGAATATTAAGAGAGTGGATTGATAAGGAATAATTTTTTAAAAAAACGGTAAATATTTTTTTTTGCAAAAAAATATATACATATTTTTCGACATAATCTTCTTTGAGCCCCATATATTTTGTCCAGCGAGATTACAATTTTTTTATTCCCTCATAAAAAAAGAGTTTGAACTGTACATAATATCTACTCGTTTACAGCACAAATAAACCTTTTCATTTGACCAAAATCTCTTTCCCCCCTCCAACTCAATTTTTGAGGTTAGGAAGGGGAAAAAAGTCACATGGAGTCAAATCTTGAGAAGAGGATGGATAGGGAACTATTTTGATCCCTAGCTCGCATTTTTCTATCGCAATGGCCGAGAATGAGCAGGCGCATCGTCCTGGTGGAGAAGCACTTTTTGCGCGCTAATCTTGCTCGTTTTGGTTTAACTCACTCTGCAAAGGATCCAATAACATGTGTAATAACTAAATGATATTAATAATAATAACAATAACAATATTAATAAACATCTGAAATACTCCATCCCGATTCCTTGTTTTCTACACTTGGACGTGTATTGCAAACTGTTATACTTTATTTCTAAATTACCAAATTACATTGTTTCATTATTATTTTCCAGATGACAATAATACCTACAGTTAGAAATTTACAAAAATAATGAAAATATCAAATTTAATAAATAATAAAATTACATTCCCTTCAACTACTTCCTAATTGCTGGAAACCCGCAATATTCAAATAATTGGAAACCAGCTACTACTTCTACTACTTCCACTTTACTTTACCACTACTTTACTTTACCACTTATATGTCTATTTCTGTCTATATTTGTATATATTATATATATGTTGATTTTGCATATGTTCCTTTATTTTCCATACTATATCATATCATATTTCTATATCATCTTTATAAACATATTCGTGTAAATTTCACATTTACATCTTATATTAGCCATTTTAGCATTAATATTCTTTGTTTGCTAATCTAATTGACTTTTATCAATGCAACATTTGCCCTATCAATTCATTACTATGACATCGTTAACAACAACAACAATAATAATAAAAGTAATAATAATAATATCACTAGTAGTATATTATAATAGTTATTATAAGAATTTATACTATATTTTACTTTACTTCTTCTTTATCTTCCTCTTCTTTTTCTTCTTCATTCTTTCGCCATACCATTTTTCCACAATCACTTTACCCTCCTCTCATTCCATATACACAATACTGTTTTATGTCCTATAAAAAGTTTCCTTTCGCTATTCCTCTACACTTTATACTTCTCTACTGCATTGTTTATTCATCCTTTATACTCACATTATCACAAGTTTAAAACTACTTTTTGCAATTTTCACCACTAACTTCACTTCACCCATATCTACTACATCATTACACTCCAATATATTATACCGCTCTCAATCTTTATTATACTTCTCCATTCTTCCTAAAAAAACTCTTCTAACTCCCATAGTCTGGATCTTCACTAAGGCTTCAACAACTCCTTCAGCTCGTTTCCCCTACTGCCTCATCATATTCTTTCTCTCTTCCTCTTCTTCTCACTGTGCCTACCTTCTTTCTTCTAATTGTAGGTTTGTCTACTATACAACTTCTTCTACCTCTTCCTGTCCTTCGTCTCCCTTTCCTTCTTCTCCTAACGTGATTCGAATCAAGTTTAATTGTGAATTAGGTGGTAAATTATTTTTCTGGTTGTCTACAGTTAATATTCTTAATCTTTCCGATCTTCTTGCAGCTGGAATCTCTTCTTGCTCCATACTTTCTTACCATGCTATTTTACTTATTTTATGGACTCGGGTTTCAAGATGTTTATATAATTCTTTGTTCCTTAAAATATAGACTACACGATGACCACTAAAAGCCCTTCTTTCTTCTGAAGTTTGGTTCCTATAACGTGGACATTCAAACAAAATATGCTCCGGTGCATCCTAGTTTCCACATCGTAAGCATGTTAGTCGCTGTTTTGCAATCTTCCAAATAGTCAATCATGATGATACACTGCGAGTTCCCAAAAAAGGCTGCCACAACTTTTAGGTGCAGTTTAACCACGCCAACCCATTGTTTTGATTGACTTTTTGTCTTCGAGGTGTAGTGGGGGATCCAAATTTCGTCTACAGCCACAAAACGATGCCAGAAGTCATTCGGATTATATTACAACTTTTCCAAACACGATTTTGGAATGGCCTTCCTCCAGTGATTTTGCTCTGAAGTCAAAAAACGCGGCACCCGTTGCGTACTCAGTTTCTTCATACCAGAACTTATGCAGGATATTATGTACCCGTTCATATGAAATGCCAACTATCTCAGGAATCTTAATGCGACAGTCTTCTATCACGGTACCATGAATTTTATCGACCATCCAGAACATCTGCACTGCTCGTACGATCACGTTTAAATTCATTTATCCAGTAATAAATGTAAGTGTTGGTGCAGCGTTCCCATAGACTTCCTTCAGCTCAGTTTGTATCTGGGACGCAGTCCACTTTTTAAAATAAAATGTTTTAGCAATGCACGATATACCTAAAGCGTTACACAAATCACTTAAGATAGCTCACAACAAAGAACTGGACGTTGTCTGTTTGAAAATTTGAACAAAATGGTTACAAGAATCACGGTTACAAACAGTCGTGCTGCTTAACAAAATTTCCCGCTATGTCGTTGAAATTTACAAAACTTATCAATCCATCCCCTTACACTAATATTTGAATTTTATTCTTTTTAATGCACAAGTCTTAAATCTGCATTTTTGCTATTTTGGATAACTTCCTGCTGAAATTCTATAAATATTTTCCTTCCACTATTTCCTATTTTCAACTACGACCAACAATTTTCAGAATTGGAACTCTTTGATATTTTATCTATTTAATTAGGTGTAAAATATACTTTATCTCTTTGTTTATGTTTGTAACTATTATTTTATTATCAAATTACTTTTATTTTAATTCATTATACCTGTTTATTTTATTGCCAAAAGTGTTATTGTGTTTATTTCTTATAATTTCAAGTATTCTGATTGAAAGCAATCTTTTACTGATGAGTTTACAAGGCAATACAAAGCGCCGACTTCGAGTTTCGTCTTTAACGCGCCCACATAAAGTAATCCATTATTTAAGGGCTCGCAGACCAGCCTTTCTAGAACATCATCATCGAAATAATTAGTTACATCAAAAGATGACACAGGTGGGCGGGACAAAAGAAAAAAAAGTACGAAGATGAAAAAAGAAAGAAAAAGGGCATTGTATCATAAGCGGCGTTGCCAAGCGTGTTCAGTTAGGTGGGTGTAGGGTGGTGGTCTGGGTCCGATGAACCCGCTGACCAACAGGTACTGACCTTGTCGTTGAGTCAATACCCATCATCGTCGTCGCCTGGGCATCCGCTGGAAACACAAATACCATCTCCGTGGATCCAGCTTTGTAGATGTCTTTAAGACACGTTTTTATTTCATTTGCTTAATTTATTGATTTCCTGTCGATAGACGTATTATATGATTGTTTCACATTGTAAAATTTCTACAAAGTTACTGTAAAATTGGTACTAAGTTCAGTTCAGAAATGTTTCTCAATAACTAATTGTTGATATAATTTACAAACAAAATACAACAACAAAGGAAAATCATAATTAGTCATATCTATACCTATCTATTATTTGAATACAAAATAAGCGAATCTTTATAAACATGGAAAAATATATTTTACCGTTTACTGTCAACAAATATACACATCGTTTTGCAATGGAGGGAATATTTGATAGCCTTGTACTTGAAGTTTAATGATTCTTCTGATGAAAGTGCAGCAGTAGAAGATTTTTCGAAGGTATGCGTTGCTATTTCATTATATCGAGTTTCTAATGCACAGAAATATAAACCAAGTTTGATAGGGTGACAAATGTACGTAGCATATGGCCGGGAGGCTTTAAATGATGCTGTAGTCTGTGTGTGGGACATGAACTACGCTAGTCAGTTCTCGATGTAAAGAAATCTCTCCCAAAAAGAAAGGGGAAATTGAGAAATTTGCAAAACAAATTTTAAAAAAAACGAGTAAAATTTCAGACAACCATTTCCGCAAGGGACACGATAATTCTATAATTATTTTATTGTTATTTTTAATAATTTCTTTCTATTTTAGTTTTTGTATGAATTTATCCTGTTTAACAAAAAAAAAAAATAAATGTAACACATGAATAATTAAGACATAATTCCTATAAAACTTATCTTGAATGAATTTTATTTAATATTTTGTTAGCAAAGAAGGTTAAACTTTTATTGTTTAACAATACAAAATTGCCAATCGTTTCACGTTGTTTATTAATGTATGTATTGCCATTCATTTTTCAAAGAATAAGAACATTGCTGCTAGAATGTAATTGAAGTGTTGTGTGTCAAATATAATTACATAATAAGGTTTATAAATATATAATGTTGTTCACAGGTCGATAGCGGCGCCTTCATTTCTTGTTCATTCCAGTTTGTATTTCTATGATTTTTTATTTATTATTTCTATTTTTGTCAGTACTGTTTTTTATTGATACCAAACCGTGTAGTACTGCATTTATTTTGAAGTTTAAGTTGTCGTATTTTCATAGTCGCTGTATCTCAGAATGAAACTTGATTGCAATGAACATAAGCCTTTATAGTCACCAGACGCAAACATTATAGTTTATTTTTCAATACAGCACAAGCAAGCTCTTCTCAAGGTCTTCCACAGTTACTTAAAAACTGCCTCTTTATTGCATCACCTGATTGAGAAACATTGCAAGACATTTCTCAATTCTTCCAAAGGAGTCCTATTGCTAAGGAGTTGTGACGAATCCGCACTAATGAGCGATTAATGACAATGGGTAGCCATTACTTTGCTCTTAATTTTTTTTCTCACCTATCCTATTGTTTTATCGTACTTGTTTTCTTGATGCATTAATTGTTATTTACTTTCAGTATAGCTGGGACTACAAACTATTAGTTATGCTTTTTAATACAGCTGTTTTTGTAGCATATTGAACAGTTTTTTTTTTTTTTTTTAAATTGAAAGTTATTTTGAGAACGTATGGGGGAGGGGCAGATATAATTTGGAAAAAGTCCCACCAAGGTTCCTTAGGGCCCGTACAAATTTATTAATTGATTTATTTATGGACGCTCTTTAACATCTCAGGTCATCAGGGTACCATTCAACTCGGCGTAAAACGGCCGACAAATTTTGGTCAGAGGCCTCTCTTTCAGGCTTGAGGTTCTTTTTCACGGGACTCACAGCTTTACTTCCCTTCCGAAGGAAGCCATACTTAGGATTTTTACGCCCGAAAAAAATCCATCGATCCTGGCCGGGTTCGAACCCGCGATCTTGGGTGTACAAGGCAAGTATGGTAACCACTACACCACCAGGACTGATGGCCCGTACAAAGAAGCGTGCTTTCACTTTCTTCCGAAGTTTCTGCTTTACAGTTTTCTGATATAAACCTTTGTCAAGGAAAACGAATTTCGCGATCAGTTTGGAAAGTGTATGTAATTTTTAGATATTTTCAGAGTTTAGGACACCCCAGGTAAATTTCTGAATCTGGCAGTTTCCAAGCAAATTATTTCGAATTTTTAACACAGACTGCTCTACCAACATAAAACTTTTGTAGAACAGTTTATATTCAATTGTTTATTAATAATTATATATTTACGTGCAAATATGCTAAGTGTTCTATATTATGTAGAATATAATTATGACCAAATAAAATATAAACATGTTCATTCAATGTTAATAAAATTAATTGACCCATAGAAATTTTGTGCTTCTCTGGATGTCTCAAAAAAAAAAAAACCCAAAATGTGTTAATTTCATTTTTTCAAAAAAGTGTCATAATTGACAAGTGTTTTATATCTACTTGTAGAAGTTTTCTGAAAATCATATGACAGCTTTTTGTTCATCTTTTCTAATTAAATGTTAGAAATTTTGCTAAAAAGAGCATTGAGGGAAAAACACACACACACACACACACACACACACACACACACGGCGAGGAAAACTAAACTTTAAAAAACGGGAATTTAAAAATATAAGGATTTTTAATGCAGCCCATATTTCTGGAAGCGCATTTAAAATCTCTCATGTGTCATAGAATGCAATATAGTTATGAAATTACGTAGTTTTTTTTTTGTAAGATTTGAAATATTAAATTGAATTTTTAGAAGACTTTTGACCAAATTTCTCCTCTGGGTACTTTGAACAGATGAAGTGGCACTTAATGCAGATTGACTTATTTAAAAACTTCTCTGTAGAGAACTATTTCATTATAAAGAAAGGTCAGCCTTGAGACACTGTGATAATGTCTTCAGCCAAGACATTTCCTTGTCATACTCAACGTTTTGTGATTGTAATTGTAAACGAATTGTAATTTTAATAGCTTGAGTTAAAATAATATGAGACATAATCTTCCTTGGCCGTGTTAGTCCCTTTTCCAACTCAATCATAAAAAAGCCTGGCTATTCGATGCACTTCGGTCGTTTAGCCCACAAAAAACAAATTTCAGGAAGCAACTTGTGAATATTTAATTGTTTAAGTATTTCATACCATTAATCTGAAAGGAAAACAGTTTTCTGTAATATACAAATAAATAACACTGAAAGAAACTTAGTTTTTGATTCGTCCAAGTAAGTAATTTCATTCTAAGCATTGAGGACTACAGGTTAAGAACGTTTTAAGCGTCAAGAAACTAGTTTGAGATACTGAAATTTTTTAGTTCAAAGCTAAATTATTTTGAGTACATTAAACCTAAATATAAATGTTAGTATTGCCAAAACATAGATGAGAAGAGATATTTTAAAGGGAAAATAACAAATCAATAAATTCATATTAGAACAAAATATTTATTTTCCTTTTGTTATATATATTTCAAAAATAAAAGTCATTTTAAGTTACAAATAAATCGTGATGTTTAAACATTTTGTAAGAATGGAAATAGTTTCGTAAGTTAATTTTGTCACCAGGTTCTGAATTCTTTTAGGTCTTGATTTTCTTAATTACAAATACTTCTTCATTTAATTCTTATGCGGTACATTTATAAGGCATGTTTAAATTTAGGCCACAAAATTTATTCAAAAATCTGAAAATCTTTGTAATTTTGATTGCTATAATTATCATATTTTTAGTTTTCATTATACCATTTTTACTTGATTTAGTAGTGCTAATACTGCTTCGCTCATTATCAACAGTTATTTTAACAAAGACGAAAAGTAAAGACTATCATTAATAAGGTAAATGTAAAATGTTAGTTCACTGCAGCCTACAGTTGAAATATATTTTTCTCTTTAATGATTAAGCTAGAATGATCTTTGACAGATCTTTCTCTGCATCTCAGTTTCTATGGTGACAAGATATTCTTTCTTTTCATTTTGTTTGTGTAAAACAAATCTCTAAATATGCCACTAGATGGCACACTCTCTCATTTAAAAATATACCGACTTAAAGTGTTAAAATATTAATTTCTTTTGGTCTTTAATTACATATTATGTGGCCTTACAAGAAAAAGGCAATTAGCACCAAAATGCAAAAACAAGGCATTAATGGTAACAAGTCCAAAGTTATTTCCTCTATATATAAGTAAAATGCAGCATGTCCTTGTCCTTACAGTTCCTTAACAAAATATATTCACAAAATATTAAGTCGTTTTTAAACAAAATGTTGTCAAAATAATTAAGTGCATTTATTGCCTTTTGCCTGTATATTTTATTTTATCTTTGTACCAGCTGTACCTATTCACTGATCATACGTGGTGATCTTTAAAGCAGTAATGTTTCTTGGGAGGACATTGCTGTCCTATTAATTATCTATCATGATTCTGCTAATAGTTATGTTGTCTATAAATAACTACCTTCAAGGATGACCGAGGTCGTTAAGGTGCGGACTCGTGAGCGGAAGGTTTGGGGTTCGATTCTCACCAGGACGGTCCTCCCTGACTGAAGTTTTTTTCCAGGTTTCCCTCATTCCTCATTAAAATGACGGGGAGGTACCCTTAAGCCTGGAACGCGTCCTTTAAAAAAATTCCTTTCCCAGTTTATCATTTCCTCATGTATCATCAGTGTCCACAGCCTGTGATGCCTCAATAGCTAAAACGGGCGTTAAACACTATTAAAATAAATAAAAAATCAAAATATAGTTTAAGGCATGTATTATAGTATAAAATAAACATAATGTTTTTCTAAGCAAAATCTGATTTTCCAGAATCACTCAAACTTTACATTCCATTTATCTCAAAACTATATTTTTGGGTATACTCCATTTCCTTGTAAACTCACGTTATAAATAACTCTTGGAAATATTACATCTATCACTGCGTGTTATTTTGGGATGTACTGAAAAAAACAATAAAAGTAAAATAATGAGAGAACTAATAATTGGGACCGATGAAAATGTTTCTGCATGAAACAAAGGAGGGGGGGGGAGAAAAAGAAATAGTTTCGCGTACAAATAATGCAGTCATATGTAGCACTTAAGATAGCCTTTCGATCTTCCAATATGTAGTCAAATATAAAACAGCAAAGAAAAATTAAATGTTGAAACTATTAATATATGCAAAAGCAATAACATTTGCTTGGATTTTTCAAGTTGTTAAAGTATAATAATATATCCAGACAGTTTCAATCAGATTTGAGCTCTTCTAATGTCATTTGGCAGTGTTTATTTCCGAAATAAAAAAGCATTAGGATTTAATTTTCAGAATATCCTTTCCGAGTTCTCCCATTATTTGGTTCATCTTTAGTTTCTAAGCAAATGCTTTAAAGCACAACATTTTTACAATTATTTTTCTTTAATAACTACAAATACGCATCATCTATTTATCTCGTAAATGTTTAAATATTTTCAGTGCGGTTACCGATTACACTTTTATTGTTATTGAAGTGATAATTGCTATCATTTTTTTGATTTAATGATCTCGTAAATTTTACAAACAGAAACTCGGAAGTTTGCAGAAATCCTTACAAAAAGTTAATGAGCTAACTGCTTTGCCTTGTTCCAATACTTCCTGTTAGTTCATTATAAAGTGCGCTTTCTATAAGACAAAGGAGTCTGCAGTTCCCCACTTGCATGCAGAGCACAAGTCCATGAAATCATTTTCCCCCCCCCCCCTTTCTAAGCTCTCTCTAGAAGACGAATGCTGAAAGATGTTCAAATAAGAGAATAACAAACACGTGTTTTCATAGGCTGTGGTCATAATATTGCCGTTATAAAATAACAGATCTTTTCCATATTGTAATTGCATTTAAAGGGCAACGAACTTTGTTTCTTTCTATTCGTGCTAACCATAACCTCTTTTCCTTGGTCAGTTCATGAGGACTACAGACCATAAGCTGTGAATGTATGTAGGTATCATTTCAAATAGTAAAATGTTCACATCCCTTTCGTTCTAATTTGGAAATGGAAAAGTAACGTAGCTTTACACGCTATGCTGAAGCCACAGTAACTACCTAAACAATGCATTGGTTTTGTCACTAGTTCGTTCAGTTGATTAATATCTGACGCAAATTGCACATAAGCCTTTACCTAGTTTTCTTTGAATTCTTCTTGAGTTATAATATGTGGTATAAGATAAGTCAGAGGTAGAACGAGTAAAAATGCAGTAGTTTCTACAATACTTTATCGTCAATTACAAGAAAACACAAGTATAACACAGAGCCTTCGCGCACGAACTTGGCCCATAGCCGGCGGCAAACATTGCGACTCGCAAGTGCGCCGACCTCCACGAAATTTGAGTAGTATCACCGTGTCCGAGATTCTGTATGGTTCCAATTTTAACATTTTTTTTTTAAACTTGTGTTTCCTGTTTAAACCATCGGAGAGATTTTAGAGGTGCATTCTAATCTTTTTCCAATTTTATCTAGTTTCACCTAAAGCATACGCTGTTCTACCCATAAGCTTCTTCTCGAGAATAGAACCCGTTTGTCTAAATTTGTTTACAAATAAGTGTACGCTTCTCTGAAAAGAAAAAGTGCTGCTGGAACTTCTTGTACAAATTTGTAACAACATACATATTCTATATAAACATTCTTTATTGCAAGACATTGATAACAAAACCTATAACTTCTAGAAGCATTAATAATACAATTTAGAACACACACAGCACAATAGATTACGTGTTTCCCTGTCTCTGAATGAACGCGAGTGAAATAAGATCAGAAATGAGAGACAACAGGTGCTTCGACTGTTCGTAACACAGCACAAGTTTAAGATCGAAGTTTCTGTCTATCTGTCTCGTAACTAATTCCATTTTATACATTCATATCATTAGAAAACTTATTCATACATAAATTTTAAACAAAACTGAACAAATACACTTGAAATATAAGCACATAAAAACGGAATACAGTGTATGTACTTGTAGGTAAAATACAAGACTTCACCGCATGTTTAAAAATCCAATCTTATACCCCCATGAGATAGTGCTTTTAGAATGACTGTTACACGAAGGCTCTTTTGTGATTCATACTGCATTGGTGGATACTCGTATCACGTATCTCCAAACATACTTGATAATTGATTATTAGAAAACGAAGTCTGGACACTGGGGCTACAGACTTAAAGAACTCACTGTAGATACCGTTAATTATTGGTGTATGCAGATGCTTATAGAAAGTAAAAGACCTCGCGCAAAGAAAGCTCTGACTTGATGTTATAAAAAACGACGTATATAGCACTCAATGTAGTTTAACTTCATACGTTCGGTGTTCGAACTTTTGTACCTACTGATTAATTTTGAAAAGCGGCTTATGCTAAATCATACATATTAACTCTTTATTTTTGTAATACATTTTTCGTCGTTTAAAGACCTCCTTTATATTACTTTCTTCCTGCCTTAGGTCATAACTATAGAATACTGTGGTTATGAGCATAGGACTATTTAATGTACAAGAATGCTGCCGTCAATTATGAGATAAGTTGGAGTAGTCCGTGAATAAATATAAGTCATTATTACCTGCAAACAACTTGCGACTGCAACATTCAAATTTAGTACAATTCAAATATATATTTATCGTACTGTACAAAGATATGAAAATCATGATACCGGGTCTTTCATTTGTTCTCAGTCCCTGCTTTTTCCTCAGAAGTAGATATTGGGCTTCTGAAGCACTTTACATCAGGTTAGTTTTTTTTTTTTTATTGATTTATTTAACATTAACATCTCAGGTCATCAGCGTCCCATTCAACTCAGGGCGTGAAACGGCCGACAAATTTTGCTCAGAGGCCTCTCTTTCAGGCTTGAGGTTCTTTTTCGTGCCGTAAATGTACAACACGGGACCCACGGCTTTACTTCCCTTCCGAAAGAAGCAATATTTACGATTTTTACGCCCGAAAAAATCCATCGGTCCTGACCGGGTTCGAACCCGCGTTCTTGGGTGTAGGAGGCAAGTATGGTAACCACTACACCACCAGAACCGACACCAGGTTAGTGGCCGATGTCATTAAGACAAGGACTCGTGAGTGAGAGGTCCGGGGTTCGATTCCTACCAGAAGCACAAGCCTGACTGCGACTTTTTGCTTATTTTCCGAAGTCCTCATAAATGGCAAATGCCGGGGAGTTACAATAAAGTTAGGCCTGGAACATTTCCTTACTAAAAAAACTCATCTCGTATACCATTACCTGTAATGCCTCAGCAGTAAAAACACACAAAAAACAACAACAAAAGGGTAACGTTAGATAAATTCAATAGATCAATAAAAATAAAGCAAGAACATAAGCTCTGAGCCACCGCCAAGTAGATAAACTGGTAAGATGAGGGCATGTGGTTTGCAACTCGTGACCTATTGTAACGCTACCATTTGTCTACAGTCCATTACCAACATAACTTCGTTTAGCTTCATTCTGGTTTTAGTTCTTGGAAATTGCGATGTCTACTTATAATGTTCAAACTATTGGACGTAATTCAGCATACTTTTTTGTGAAAAGTATGGTTAAAGAAGGACACGATTGAGCTGTTATGCAGTCATCAACAATGACTGTGCCTTTGCACCAAAATTATCTCCCTTGTCATGAAGCATGAGAATGCAAAGGGTCTTCATATCACTTCATTGAAATGTATGTTAATATATCCAATAGTTTACTTTATGTTGTACTATCTTTGGCCGAGGGATAAAGTATCTTTCAAATCAAGAGTACTGTGTACAGAGGAAAGCCTATGAGCAGCATTCAACCGCATGAATCATAAAACGTGGATTGAAAGAGCTATAAGGTGTTCCCCATATTTGTATTCATTCTCTGGCAGCGATGAATCAACACAAGACGCACCTTCACTGAACCGTGCCCTGCTTGCAGATGAACTAATGGCTATTTCCGTCTTCAGACCTTCTAAGCTAGCACATGGGATAGACACTATCTGTTCCAACACAATCTTTTTTATAGTTTTATAACGTAGTGCTTCAAGGATTTTAACTTTCCAAGGATCTTTAAGTCTTAAAGTTTGCAGGTGTGTGCTGTAGTGGGAGTGAATACAAAGTATTTATGTTTGGTTTCTTTTTATTTTATTATTACTGATTTATTAGAGAATCCTGTCAATATATGTATGTTACTAGTTAAGTTTAAGACTATATTTGCTTTTGGGTAAATATTTACAAGACTCAGATTTTAAAGCTGAAAATACAAAATGCAAAGGGGCATCATAAATCGTTGGTTAAATCGAGAAGTGGAATAATAACAATAATAATATTAATAATAATAATTTGTAAAGCCAATATGTGTTTTCACATTTATATTAAAAAAGAAAGAATATTTTGGGGATAATCAAGAGCAATTTGAAGTAAGAAAAATATCATGTATAAGAAATACTATCAGAAAAGGACATTTATCATCAGAATATGAAGGTGTTCAAAGACATAGGCAGTTTACTTTGAGTCGGTCCTGGTGGTGTAGTTGTTACCATACTTGCCTCCTAAACCCAAGATCTCGGGTTCGATCCCGGCCAGAACTGATGGATTTTTTCGGGCGTAAAAATCGTAAGTATGGCTTCCTTCGGAAGGGAAGTAAAGCCGTGGGTCCCGTGTCGTACATTTACGGCACGATAAAGAACCTAAGCCTGAAAGAAGAGGCCTCTGAGCAAAATTTGTCGACCGTTTCACGCCCTGAATAGAATGGGACGCTGATGATCTGAGATGTTGAAGAGCGTCCGTAAATAAACATAAATCCGTAAATAAACGTAAAAAAAAAAAAAAAAAGATTACTTTGAAGGTATTGTGTAGTTGTGGTGGGTAGCGGTGGACAATTTGGTACAAAGTCAGCATATAACTTTCTTTTCCAGACATCGCATTAACTTGAGAAATGATTTAATGTAAGTTATCTAAAATGCGAGTTAACTTCCAGCTATACTTTCCCTCTACGTGGTTACCATTCAATATAATAAAGAAAATATATAAAAAGACGTGTTTTAAACATTTTTATTTACTGATCATAAATGCCGCTTTGAAGAAACAAGGCAACTTTCAAATTATACAATGCGATCAGTGGTGATTTCCCCCGTGGTGCGGTGATTTTTCTATGAGCGAGCCCCCACTCGTTTGCCATGCCATGGAAGGGTTAGCAGGCCGTGGTGACTCACAGTCGTAGCGTGGCTCTTCCTGGGTGTGTGTTGTGTCCGTTTCTTAATTCGACAGTGTACATAAAGCGTATTATGCTCCATGCGTTGGTACGCGTGTCTTTATGTCGATTCATATGTGTTAATTCAGACAGCTTGTGAAGTTCGAAGACTGTTTTAAGCAAGATTTCCAGGTGTAGACGCTCCAGATCGTAAAACAGCCCATAATCTGTATAATTAATATTAAAAAAAACTGGAAGTGTCCAGCCTAAGATACCAGAAAGGCAAGGTAGGGTCCTCACTGAAGAAAGATTACATTAAATTTGTAATCGTTTAGAAAATTCCCCCCCAAAACTTTTCGTCGTCTTGCATTAGTGGGTATTTCATATGGCTGTCTGGAAAAGGCTCTAAATTTAAGTCTGCGATTTTTTTCTCTGAGATACATTCAAAATGCCTTACATACAAGACAAACCTGCGCACCTTACAAGGGCTCAAAGATAACATTCGTCATAAAATTGTCCGGATTTCTCAAATGAACTACAGCGTGTGAGGAATTGTTGATGCCAAAAATGTGTGGAGAAAGAAGGCTGGCAGTTTCAATACTTCATTTGATAATTTGGTAACTAATGAGCCTACTAAATTGGCTACTGTATTGTTGTATGATTGGCTTGTTCTTTTGTTTTACTCTCTATCTAAACGCCGAGACGAGAGGCGCGTTCGCCCATAGGCAAAACACTCCGGGGAAAAACAAAACCGATCGCACGGTAGAAAATAGTATGAAATGATTTGAACTCTAAGCAAAGAAAATAACACGTGAAATAGAACACCACTGGACACAAAATAGTAATTAATACGATCTAATTTTAGCTTGTTTATCTTTAATAAATTAAGGAAACATGCGAATATAGATATTTTTTGCAGATAAAAGCTTTACGAAAAATAGATATGAAGTTTTATAAATTGATTATAGTACTCGTGATATGTTTTAATTTGAAAACTGATAATATGAGATGGAAGAAAACGAGAAATATATGATGAAAAATTTATTTTAACATTTAGTTAAGAAAGGAAATAGAGATATTTGCTAAAATATGCCATGTAAAACAAATGGTAAATATACCTGCAAATTGGAGAGCAGAATGTCTGATTTTTTATTAAACTATAATTTTTTTTATGTTACATAGAGATGTGCAGCTTCAGCAAATGAAATAAAATGTACACGCCCGCTTTATTGGTGTATATTATACAGGGTCTTTACATAAAAAATGTAGGGTTTTGTAAGGGAATAAAACAGTTCTTTGTTCATTTACGGGTGTAACTTACTCCATTAGGAAAAGAATCTGTTTAAAGTTTAAATTGCGTTATTCATAGGCTTTCAATGTGTGCATTCTTGGTACATATTCGGCACACATCTGCACGATGATCAAATACCTGCCGTACGTGAGGAAGCGTTGCCACGTGTTATCAGACTATGAATATCCTGGGGAGACGGGGATAACGCTGTCTGTAAGAATGCACAAAGGAAATAACCCATAGCGTGGCGGACGGGATGCCGGCGCGAAAATTGTTGTCGTCATTTGTAGCACAGCATATTTCTATAAAGATGGGAAGAAGTGTCGATAATGCATCTCACACTTGGACAGCTGATCTTCCTAATGACACAAATAACACTCCTACAAGATAAATAACTATTTTATTCGCTTACGAAACACCACCTTCTTTTGTAAAGACATGTATTTATATAGATAAATGGGCGACGTGTAGAGACATCTAAAACATCTATTGCGTTTGAATATGAATCAGCACACCAATTCATTAAAAAATCACTAATACTTTCCTTTCCTCTAACTTTTAGGTGACAGTTAAAGATGTAAGGCTTCCTGGCAAGCGGAAGGCGAAACTAGAGCACGCTGTGAATTAGCCCTTTGCTCCGCAACAGGAAACAAAAGAAAGGTGAGTTGTTGCATGCGAACAATCTACACGTTGCGTTTTCTCTTTCCAAGTCGATATGGTGAGTTAGTTCCTCCGGAAGTCGTATTCCTGACACAATTATCACGGCCTACCTCCACACATCAGCTGTAACTGTGACAGTTTTAACTAGTAGCTGCTTCTTGCACTTAAAGCGCAGTGTGCAAAAAATGAAAATGAAGCTTAAGAAAAAGAATATTACCACTTCCTGTTACTGCCAATATTTTTTTAAAAAAATTCCTGACAGTATTTTTTACTTTTTAACTACACTGGTTATTTGACATTATACACATCCCAAAGTGCTTTTTTGTCCTTTCTTAACATCCTTTTTTTTTCTGTGCTATATCCTATTAGTGGTCATAGTTCTCGTGAATGTATTCCATGTTTTCCCACCAGGGCGGCTCTGTGTATCACCTTTATAGGTTCCTCCACTATTTTTCAGGGTTGCCAACGTTAATAAAAGTTTAACATTTTAAACTTGTTATGAATGCATGCGTGTACAAACAAGCATCCGATCACAATCTTAAAATTTAACCTTAGATTAGGTTTAAGTTTTACGGGGATCCATGTAGTAATGAAAATTTGCTTAGTTTAATTTAGGTTTTCGCATAAGTTTGGTTAAAGAAATTTACCTTAATTAATGACGTAGCTGTAATAAAGTTCTGTACTCCAAATATGTTTTGAGATAATTAGAGTTGAAGCGTTTATACAATGCACTAAAAACACTAACTAATAAATCAGGGACTGTTCTCTAAAATGAATGTATTATTTATTTAATATAACAAATATTATAAATACTTTTCCTCCAAGCTTGTATGTTTGAAAGAAAATGAATAAATGCTATGCATATTATGAACTCTTTTTCCAGAGAACATATTTGAATAGAAAAAATAGCGAGAAATTATGAATATTCTTCTTTGATAAATACAGATATTTATGACAATAGTTCGTTTTTATAGAAGTTAAAGTATTTTTCGCAAATGTAAAGATCGCAACTATTGAAAAGTATGGATTTTTTCCCGAATGAATAGCAAAAATAATGAATATTTTAAAAGTGAATATGTTTTTTAAACAAAATAATATTCCATGAGCATTTTGAAGTTTGAAATAGGTATTCTCAAATTTTTCCAACTTCCATTCTACAGTTCAAAATGTACTAAAAAAGCATTGTAGAGTTCCTTCAGAATAAAAATAATTTTAAAAACACAGCCTGTTTGTCTTATCCTGAGAACATTTATCTTTGATAGATCATAAATATATTGAAAAAATAGCAACTGCTGCAATTTTGTTATGCATTTGAAAGTTTTGCCTACAACTCTTGTTCCCAGCATAGAAATCATGTCTTCTTGTTTTGTGTGCGCTCCAAACACACACAAAGCTAGTTGGGCTTTTATTCGCAATGTTTTTCTCTTTCTAAAGGAAACATGTTTTTGGAACCCTTCTATAATGTTAAAACTATCAGAAGTTTATTACCAAAAAGGCAAATGGCAGCTCACTATTAGTGGTCAAACTCAGTTATTTTACCAGCGATTCACAAATTTATGATCTTAATTATCTCTTCCGTTTTTTATTTTATTTATTTATTTACGTTCTTTATTATCTCAGATCATCAGCGTCCTATTCAATTCAAGACGCGAAACAGTCGATAAATTTTGTTCAGAGGCTTCTTTTTTCGGGCTTCAGATTATTTTACGTGCCGTAAATCTACGACACCGAACTCACAGCTTTACTTCCTTCCGAGGGAAGTTATATTTGGGATTTTTAGTGTTGAGCTTCCCCACCAGCTGTGAGTGAATGAATAAGCCTAACATATGCAATCAAGCATTACAGAAACAATCTGTCTGAAATATGTACGTCATACATGGTGACAGCGCCAGATGTTTCAGAGACAAACAAAAATAAAGTACCGGTTTTTTTTAATGCATTGATTGGAAAACCTGAAAGCTACAAGCGTATCATTTTACTACGCTAGTACGTATTGCATAAGGTTTGCTATTGTTTTAGAACGGATTTCTGTTTACAAAATGAATGAAGTTCCTGTCTTTGTTGTAGTACAGAGCTCGATGATCCCCATCCGTGATCAGAAGGGTACAAAGCAAGATACAGTGCTTGAAAACAAAAACAGTAAGTGAATCAGATCTGCCGATAAATCATAAATACAAAGAGTATAGTTTTTATAAAATAAAAAATGTCTAACGAGCATTCGTCATGTTATAAGACCAATTATAATGCCATGATGTACCTAAAACACTCTTAAGGATTATGTTTTGAGAATTGGAATAAAATTCTTTAGCAAGAGGAACATCTGTCAAGACCATCATTATAATTCCCTGGTACTTTGAATAATCATTTTATTAATATAGCGGGTTTTAGCAATAGACATAGAGTGTTGGCGAATAAAAAATAAAGATAGAAGGTAGAGAAGGGAGAGGAGAGGAGAAATTTACAAAATGAATTAAAGGTAAATGTTGTTAAGATAGAAGGAAAAGTTGTCCCGCACCCCCCCCCCCCTCCCCAGCAGCGTTTAATGCTGAAATTCTGGGCACCCCGAAATGTAGATGGTCAAGTAATAGAACATTTATAGGAGCTGTACATATTCTAAATAAAAGATATGAAATATAATTTACAAATAACTACAAAGGCTATAAATATAGCCATTAGTCAATTTAAAATAAAGTTTCTAATTAATGAAAATTATTTACCACATCAGCCATTTTAACTATCTGAGATACAGTCCTCCCTTTGGTTGAAATCTAAATGCAGAAAGTAAAATAAGTTTAGATGTAAAGTTTTGTATTATTAATTTCGTGTTTGGTTATTATGTATATAGAAGAGTATATAAAAGAGGAAAAGTAAAATTAATTGGTTTGTGAATAGGAAGTCTATTGTTTAAATGTGATATAAAATATAATTTTATGTTGTTTAAGCGGTAAAAGAAAACGTTTAGTCAAAAAAAAAAAAAAAAAAAAAAGATACATCAACTCGTAAAATACTAGAAAATTGAATCCTAACAAAATGTCAGATTGTTTTAAAGATAGGGTATAGCTGGAGTATTTTACATGTTCATAAAAGAAATTAAGAAATTAAATATTCGTAACATATGATAGGGTACAACACTTAAAGAGAACTGATGAAGGATACCTCTCTAAAAGGCGTTCAGGCGTTACCTAAAGAAACAATACGCAGATGACATAGAAAATGACGAATTAATAACAAGGGATCGAAACAAACCAAGTGGTAATACTTGTAAAACAAACAACAACAACAACAAAAAAGAATAATCAAGTTCAAATATATAAATACAATGCGCTCTAATCAACCATCTGCTTGCCACACACGCGATCTGCTAGCAGATGTCACGGTAGAACTAAAAGAGGTGCAAATATCTAAGTGCATTTAGCTCTCTATATCAACTGAAGCAGAATTATATTATTTATTTTGGTACTATTTTAATAGTCGGGGAAAGTTTAAGGAACAGCTTTATTAAACCCATGGTCATATACGCCAACCTCGATCAATTTGAAGGCTGTAAAATCGACATTTGACCGCTTTCAATGCAATTTTTCGGTGCACCTACAATGATCAAATTAAAGAGGTAGTTATCGTCAACTTTGACCGTTGATTGCGGTCAAGTTACACAAAATGGTTGCCCATTTCGATTTTCTTGAATATATTGACGATGAGATAATATACGTGGATTACTTAACTCGGAAGCAGTGTCAAAATCGGATCATTGTTGAATGAGGTGACCCTTTTGAATAGTATGGGTACATGAAATTTGAAGAAAGATTACGACTACCACTAACTGTAATCACCCTGTTTTATCTATGAATATAATTTTTATTTCATGACTTTCCCTGTTTTAACAAATAACGATGTATTTATTTATTTGATAATTAGAACTCGCCTGGTATCATGTTGAAATGCAGGCTAAAACATTTCGTGTTTCCTTCTTTTCCTTTAAAGAACATAAATCAGTGTTTTTATTTTCCAGTTGATTGGAATGTGAGATAATTGTTGCAACAGAATGTCTATCTCATGCTGAGTAAAATTTGAAGACCTTAATTTGTTTTCTATTTTTTGTTTACCTACCTATGGTAACCAAACACAAAACAAAAGCAAAGCGATATAGACAAGGAGATTGTAATTGCACTACAACCTCTTTGGCTATAGAGCTAGGTGATTTCCTTTGAGTAATTATCGTAGAGTCGTGATTATGCAGCAACTTATGCCCGGCCAGCTGATGGCGGTTTGTTGAACGAGAATTAACTATGATGCACCGCACCTACAATTTCACCGCGTCAAAGTTTAATCACGTTTCAGTAACCCTCAATCAGCAAAGGGCTTGATCAAGAATCAGCAATGGGCTTGATTAAGAATGGTGTACATGGCCGTCAATGATTCAATTTTGATCAAAGTACTAAAAAGGGACTATATTTACATTACAAAGAAGCTTCTGTATGGAAATCAACCATCAGAACCAGCGGGTTTTCGTACGAGATTCAGCACAATAGACCACCTCCAAACCATAAACCAGCTGATGGAGAAAGCGGAGGAATTCCATCTAACACTATACATCGCCTTTATTGACTATAACAAGGCCTTCGACCCAGTCGAACATACTAATATATTATATACGCTCTGGCAGCTCAAGGAATAGATGCAAAGTACATTCTTATCCTATAGTTAAAGTTTCGCGAAAGTAAAAACAGAGAACGACAACCATTCCGACTAGAAACAGAAGTTCGTCAAGGCGATCCAATTTTCCCAAACTCTTCACCTGTGTATGAAACATAAATTCATGAAAATGAACTGACATAATTATTTCGGAATCAACATAAACGGCAGTTGACTAACAAATCTAAGATTTGCCGACGATGTGGTCTTATTCGACAAAACACCGAACGCACTATAAACTATGCTGGAACAATTCTGTGAGTATAGCATATATGCAGGGCTCTCACAAAATAAATTGAAGACATAGTTAGTTTCAAACAAACCTGAAATCCCAATAAAAATAGATGGAATAGTCCTCACATATGTGAGTGAATATACATACCTAGAACAACAGATTTCCTTCCATGATAAAATAGAAAATTAAGTACAAAGATGGATCTCATTAACCCCTGGAGAGCATTTTGCGCCATTAAGTTTATATTGGTAGACCAAACACTAACTAAGAAAATCAGATTCCTGACGCTCGAAACCAGTGTATACCTTTTATTACTATATGGGTGCCAGACACGATCACTAACAGAAAAAACAAAAGAACAAAATTCAAATATGCCAAAGAAAAATGCTACACAAGATCCTGGAAATAACTTTGAAGGACTAAATACCTATAGTATTAATAAATCAGTTATCTCAGACAACAGACATTGCACAAATAGCTACCAGAAGTAAATGGCAATGGGGCGGTCACGTCGCAAGAATGCAGGACAATAGATGGACCTACAAGATCTCCATGTGGGGCCCGGATAGGAAGGCAGACCCAGAAGAAGATGCACAGACCTCTTCAAGGCACATGCAGGTTCAGATTGATCAAGAATAGCAAGAGGAAGATAAAAATTGAAATTTCTCGAGAAGCAACTAGTGCAGTGAGAAATGGAGTAGCCAAAGAATAAATCAGTCAGTGTCTTAAACAGCATACGAACAACTAGAGTGGAATAGCTCACCACGTTAGGAAAAAGCGAGCTTTCCCTACTTGTTAGTAGGCCTTTGCCCTTAAGGAACACAATAGGTTGTCTTTATCTACACTTATATAAACCTTGTGATATTTTAAAATTAAAATTATAAAATACTTTAATTAGTAAATTTTATATGATAAATATAACTACATAAACAACAAAGTTTCAAACATAATTGTATTAAGCTCACAAAAACAAATTATTCAGAATTATTTACCTTATACAGTTTATTACACTATGCATTTAATGAATACTTCTATTTTATGGTTGAACAGATGCTTCTAGCTAAACTTTGATCATCTCTTTCCTTGTTGGGTTATAGTCTCAATATACAGAACCTTTTTTTCTAAAATTCCCACTCTGAATACGTAAATATTTAACATAAAGTTATTTTAAACAAAAACAAGTCAATTGAGATATTTAGGGGAAAGTTTAAAACCAAAGTTGATTAAATTTTATATTTCATTATTTCAATACCCAGCCATATTATCACATCGTTTGATTTTTATATCGTTGCGTGACAAGATAGACCAAGGTTATTGCTGTTTGAATTTGGATGGAATAAAACACTAAAACTACAAAGTAGTTAATATAATAGTTGGGGTTAGGCAATAATTTTATTTCAAAATGGTATATACCCTACCACAAAGAACAAAATATATAAGGACGTTGGTCAGGAGCTCGGAAATAGCTGTAATTTTACCAAAAATAGTTTTTTTTTATCCATCCTACAGCTAACGAACTCATTTTTATAGCAATAACAATAGCTTAGGTTTGCAGACAACGACGGAATACCAAAGATGTGATTACAGTTGTATTCTTTTTTAAATTTAAGCATTAAAACGTAGGATTGCCTTAAATGGATCGGCTAGAGGTGAAAAAATTAAATTTAAATTTTAATCAGTGTTGGTTTTAAAATTCAATCCATCGTTTGATTGTTTAATAAGGCAGTTAGTTGTGGGTAAAATGTTGGGGTAAAATTACATTTATTGGTATTTCGCTTATAGCTTATTTCGGAACTCGCGACCCACCCTCCTCTTACATTCTGTTTTTTCTTGTAAGTTATTCATCATTTTAAAATAATTTATTACCAAAACACAATTATTACATTAAATGTTCAATAGTTTTTATAGTATTACTCTGAATTCAATAACATCAGTTACTTGACAACGATTAAAAGACCAAAGGCATAATAACAATTGCAACATCTTTACGATTCACGTAACAAAATACAGGGGTGTCATCAGAAATTTTTTGTCGGTCCTGGTGGTGTAGTGGTTACCATACTTGCCTCCTATACCCAAGATCGCGGGTTCGAACCCGGCCAGGACCGATGGATTTTTTCGGGCGTAAAAATCCTAAGTATGGCTTCCTTCGGAAGGGAAGTAAAGCCGTGGGTTCCGTGTCGTACATTTACGGCACGATAAAGAACCTCAAGCCTGAAAGAGAGGCCTCTGAGCAAAATTTGTCGGCCGTTTCACGCCCTGAATTGAATGGGACGCTGATGACCTGAGATATTAAAGAGCGTCCATAAATAAATCAATAAAGCAATCAGACATTTTAAAGTAACGATTAAAAGTTGAGGCGTGAAACCAAAAATGTAATCAACATTTGTTTTTAAACTTTTAAAATTTCCCCTTTGTATCTGATTTGAATTGATTTTTGATTAAATTTCTTTTAAACAGACAGGTAATGAAATTGGGGAGTTTTGAAATGAAATCTCTATATTTTCATATCTACCTATATCAATTTCAAACTGATAATGCAAGAAGTATATTTATATATTATGTTTCTTTGTCTACTGATTTCATTAAAACTCAAATAGCGTATTGAAATTATATTATGAATACCTTGGGGTAATAAAAGGAACCTTAAGTCTATCTGAGATACATACGTTTTTATTTTCCTTTTAAACTGCTCGCTCAGAAAGCTACAGATAGCTAGATGAAAGCAAATTACTGCGATTATTACTCAGTTCTAAATGTAACTGTATAGGTGTGCTAAATTGCTGACTGAACTGAATTACAGTAATTATCCATGCCGAGAGGGAAGTAATATCTGTTTCAATCCTATTTATTTTTTCTTGCCAAAGGATTTTCTTGCTTGAAAGTGCTGTAACACATTATGGTGAATGTAAGCTATAAAGCGTGCCAGGTAGCACAAAGGCAGTTACGTGTGTCTAATTCTAAAGAGAAATCGACATGCACAAGGCAATCCAGAACTATGACACAATCAGATCAAGTTTTCTAGAAACACTGCAGGAGAATGAATAACACACTTCCTGATAATTATCGTTCTAGCGTTCTAATTGCTCTGTACCAATAACATACTATAGTCTAATTGCAAAATATCATAGGCCTGTTTGCTTTCTGCAGCACAAGGACAAAGGATATTAACTGTCTAAGCCTTCAGGGAGTATAAATAGCCATTATATTAGTCCTAATATTAATTCCCACTAAAAATAGACTTATTTATCCTTGAGCTGGGGTAGATAATCAGATAAAACATGCCGAAGTAAAGATTGGAATCTATTCAACACGCGCAGCTATTGAGATCCATGTTTTAATCGACCGAGACACGGATGAGCATGTTAATAGAGCGTTTGAATTACCAGTTTTGGGAATCACGGTGTGAGCTGATCACAGAATATAAGTTAGGTTAAATTAATCAAACGTTAGATCGATGTCACGTACCTGCTTTCGGCACCAGGCTTTTAGAGAATTACGAAGGAATGAAGTATCACAGCTGTACCCGTAAAACATCTATTTTATTACTTTTTTAGTGAATTCCGAATGAATATATATATATATATATATATATATATAAATTAACAGTAATTATAATAGTAGCAAAGGATAAAACACTCAGAAAAAGTCACACTTTAGATCGCTATACTTCGAATTCGTGGAGTCCTTCTATGGCAAGAAGACAAGTGACGGTGATAAAAGTAAATATTGAGTATCGAAGGTAACGTTATGCATGGAAACAGATGAAACTAGAAATGAGAATGTGGGGGGAGGGGATTAATACGTAAGATTTAAACCAGGTGGTATACGCGCTTTATGTAAAAATAGAGCTGCCATTTCTCTATCTCTGAGTAAACTTTCAGAGCATTGTGTAGGTAACGCATCAATAAGTGTTAAATTAAAAGCATCATCAAAATCCTTACAGTGAGATAAGGCATGTTGGGCAACAGGCAAGGGAGATTTGGTTTTAACAGAACGTCTATGATTGTTCATACGTAGCGAAACAACAGTAGAAGTTAAACCAATATAAAATGCTTTGCAAAGCTTTTTATATACGACGTTCTTGGAAGAACAAGTAGCAAATGAAGAAATGTTAAATTCTCTGGATAATATATATATATATTAACAATGCAACTAAAATATTAATAACTAGAGAAGCAGAAAAAGAATAAAAACTTGTCCTCTTGCCTTAGAAGAACTCGAGTTGTTTGAAGTATATTTAAACTTTTTATGAAATTAGACTGGCAGTAACAAAAGTTACTATTAAAATAATAATAATAATAATAATAATAATAATAATAATAATAATAATAATAATAATAATAATAATAATACAATTTCATTTTAACACACAGTTAGTTTAGAGAATTGCAGTGTCTCTGCACTATATTAAGTAGTACTGGAGATGGACGAATTCAAATTTAAGGTTATAGTAATACCCAAGAATGTCTTTTGTCGTTAAACCTACGCAAAGTGAGTATAAACGACAGATGAAAAGAAGTAAAGGTCTATAGAGATCGCGTTTTGGGATGATAGTATGCCTGCATATTGCGGAAAGGAGCAAGGGAGTCACTATTAAATTCAAATAAGTTATGTAAAACACTTATATTTTCGTTTCATGAATATTTCAAAGCTCTTGGGAGCACCTTGAGAGTGGAATTCATTGCTTCGAGCGCTTTGATGGAATAAGGGAATTTTAATGACACGATCCACATTCTCTACGGGTTGTTTCTCGTGATTGAATTCACAAGGTTCAGTAAAAAGACTTCAGGTGATATAACGTAAACTTTGCACACCAGTCCTAATATACTTGCAACAAAGGTGACTATAAAATTAACATGCTGATCATAATACGAATATTTGGTTAAATAATGCGAAAATACTCTTAGAGATTACCACCTGCTTCATCCTGATATTTACAAGTTACCGTTAGGAGAAATGAATGTCTAATGGATGACAAGAAAATAATTATATAACTTATTGATTCACGCGTTTATCTTTCACAATAAAAATACTGTTACTTATATAAAATCTAAATATATGTGAACAATAACAATCAGTAAATAATAATTCAAATAATTATTAAATTCATCGTAACGAGTTTTGGGATAGTGATTATTTTAATACAGTGTACTAACAAAGACATGATAGTAACCAATAGATATCAATCGTTCTCAACAAAAGCATAATTTTAGTTAAAATTAAGTTCTTTGTAATTTATTTGTTTATTTTATTTTTATTTATTTCTTTTAGAAAACGTTCGGATGTGTGAAGTCTTACTTTTTAATGTTTTTTTAATGGAAAAACGATTTTACAACCACATTGTATGAGTTGTCACATCATTGAAGCATTCTAAATTGCATTTTACTTTTTTCATATTATCTGATAGAGAATAACTTCTCTACATTCCATGCAACACTTAATATAATCGTTAACCCTTATGTTATGACGACAGTTTTACTGTTAAATAACATTTTTAAATGAGAGGGCCGATATTTTGATGATATTGGTTGGTAGTGACAGACAACATACTGACAAATACCATCACAGTAATTGAAAATAATGATAATAACAATAATAATAGTAGTTTGGGCAGATTTTATGTTGTAAATATTTTAAACATATTACGAATGCATTTAATTTTTAAACCAAAGATACATTAATTTATTCGTTGAAAAACTTATTACATTTGTATAAATGTTAATAAAATTGTTAAAAAGAGTTTTAAAACATCCACTTTTGAGACAGTAACGTTTTATTTGCATCGTTAATTTGTGTGATGTGTTTTGTTCAATTTTTTTAAACAAATTCAAAGAAGTGATGCAAATTAAAAATTTTACTTTTATATTTAACACGATGGGCAATCATGATGTTTTACAAAAAAATAAGCATACTTTTAATTGAAATTAGAAGGTACCCTGTAGATCTGAACTAATATTGGTTAATATTAGGAATTAATTTCTAGACATATTTTGAAGAAACTTATAAAAAAAAAAACTGCTGAAGGATTGCTCTTGTTAAAGTGTATATGATGCAAATCATTTTACTGAAATGGTAATTAACGATTTTCGCACACACTTTCTTTGAACAAAAATCGTTAAAACGTATAAAAATCATGTGTTGTCTTAGTCAATCAAGTTTCTCTTTTCTGCATACTCGTAAGACCAGACTCCTTTTTTTTGTTATGCTTAGAAATCACAAGCGTTGGAAAGAAACGCTGCTTATGAAACATAGAAAGCTCTCATTAGCAGAAAAAAAACTTTCCAATAAAATACAAACGAAGTGCCAAAGTTGGTGCACAGATTGCTGAATATTTCGGATAACTGTGCAGCCCGATATAGTATCTATATATAAACTAATTAAGAAAAAGAAATTACTAGTTTAGAGTCACATAACGAATTAACACAAATATATGATTTCCAAAAAATGAATAAAATCCTGAAAATTTGTAATTAAACCCTGTATGCGTACATCTATTATTGGTCTTTTATTTTTAATATTAATTGAAATCGGTCTTTCTTGGAAGCAAGTGTTTTAACTGCAATGCAGAGAATATTGTTTGCACATAAGCATATGAATTCTAGATGGCACCTGGATTGAAACAAGCTGCAAGCGTGAATGTAACTATATTTTTCTTATAAACAAGCGATTATCAGGTTTTGGGAATGTCTTCTTATGTTGTCAATCTTATCATTACTCGTCTGTGCTAATTTTGGAGTTTTCTTAATTCGAAACACTTGTAGAGATTTTAGAAATGAAACAAAAATCAAATTTCAAGACCCAAAGACGGAATTTTAGGGAGCGATATATACACATTGTGTTGTTATGCATCGAGATGTTACCTTGCTGTTTTAGTGTTTATGAACATGTCAGTTTATCAGCTATCATAAAGTAACCTAATTCCCGTTGATAAACCATTAAGCTCTGTTAATAATGAAAATAATTTATAAGATCAAAGTAAACATTTAATAGTTGTAGAATTCAACCAACAAGTATCCTTCAGCAATAGTTAATAGAATCAAGAAGTGATAGACTTTCTGTTGTCAGTCTTAGTGTTCAGTACTCCTGAAAAAATGTTTCATTTTCAGGAGTTTTTGGAAACAATAAGAAGTGTCATTTGTTTACATAAAATGGCGATGTTAGCTAGATACTCATAAAGAAAAATATTGAGCAATAATATTGAATGAACTAATGAATTTGTTGTCTTTATATAAACAAAATGTCAGCTTCTTCTGAAATTCAACGTGTTTCCAATTGAGAAGTAACTTAGGCCCAGTGAGATTATGGTCAATATAGTAACACTATAGGTTATATGCTTCATTCACTTGTTTAAAACAAGGACATGTTTCAAGAGAATGTACTCCCATCCTCAGCTGTGCATCGACTAATGTCCTCTAGCGATGCAAGAATAAATTCACTTAAACAGTCCAATGGCGGGATCTCGAAGTTCATAATGACGTATTTATTTTTTAGAATAAAAAAAATCCCAATTTACCAGCTCTGCTGGACTCTTGGCAGATTTTAATAATTTTAGTTCCTTTTTAATATCATGATTTTTAAACGAGAAACGGCTTTTCCATTTAACACAATTGCATTTGTGTTTAATATTAATTCTGAAATGTTTCTTAGTTCGAATATATAAATCCCTCTTCTTTTCCAACATAGCTTACTATTAGATCATCTCAAAAAGATGCAGTGTCAAATTACGTAAACATTCTGGAATTTATCACAAGTTATATCACAAGAGGGTCTGAGATTTGGAAAGCTCAGACATTCGTGTGATATTTATTATAACTATTTCGCGAATAAAATAAGAATGTAAATATAATTCCTCTAAACTTGACTTATATAATAGTAATAATAATATAATAAGCGTAATAATATATTTGTGTTCTACCTTTTCAAGCAATCTTTCAGAAGAATGCCGATTGTCAGTAATGCCAATAGAGAAGAGGAAAGTACAGGTTTAGGACTATTTCATGAATAGAATAAGAATAAAAGTGATAAATATTTTAAATTCGCGCACGGAATATTACCACTTGTTATACTTATGAATATCTATTGTATTCGAAACCGTGAGACTGAAATGGACAAAAGTCGACTATTACAATCGCTACCGTTCGATTTTCCAACTAATAATAATATCAATTTGCACATTTGACGCATCACCAAAACGCTTTGAAGAATCCTCCATTTTGCGTTATGATTGTCGATTGTCCATGCTTTTGTTGCTATCAATAGTTCCCCACAGCCTCTAGCAAAAGTGGTCAGTGATGCGTGTTCAGGAATTATATAGTGCAGATATAGAGTTGGCTACACTGACCACAAGACAAATGCAGGTCACGTGACAAAATGGATTTGATATTTTTTTTCAATATAATTTCATTCCGTAATCCGGCTGTGATTGGTCAAAATTGAAAAAAATTGTTTTGTTTCATGGTTGATTTTAAGATGACGTAATATGAATGATAGTCAAGTTAATTGAAAGGGCTGTAGTTAGATAGGAATAGGGAAGATTAAGAGGAATTTAGGAATTCGAACCAAGAAACATTTCAGAAATATTAAACATAAACACACGAAAAATCGGCATTTCCAGTACATTTCAAGTTTAAAAATCATGACATTAAAAGGAGCCAAAATTGAAGGCTGCCAAGAGTCCAGCAGAGCTATCGACTTAGGAAAACATTTCTATTTTCGTCATAACTTGGAGATCGTTTAAGAGGATACAGATGAGGGTGGTTAAAACATGCCCTATGTTTTAAACAGAATAGTGTTAATATTACCGGCTCCTAATCTCATTAATGAATAATAAAATTACTTGTTTGAAATCTATTTTCTTTTTGAGTGGCGTTTACATAACTTGAACCCCATTATGCATAAACACATGGATGTTAATATTTTATTTTTTAATTTTTTTATAGTTCAACCATCAACCGCATTGTCCTCATTCATGCACTTTATATCTTTTTCAGTGTCTGGCTTTAAGATTTTTTCTCCTACGATTTCTTTTGGTATCTTTTTCCATTTTCTCTTTCCAGTTTTTTTCTTCATAACAAAATATGTCATATGCTGTCTGTGTCGCTACACAGTAAGTATGTACTCTTTGTTTGTTATTTTCTCTCTGTTAAATATAACTTCAAATTCTTCCCTTACTATTTAATGACATAAATCTATGATTTTCTATATCCCATATATTTTAGACATCTAGCACATTGGTGTTTCTATATCTATTCTTATTTTTAATTTCTTTCCATAAGCTTATTCCTCTCTCTCTCTCTCCCTCTCCCTCCCTCCCTCCCTCCCTCCCTCTCCCTCCCCCTCCCCTCCCCTCCCTCTCCCTTGATTACTCATGTCAATGCTGTCTATCGTATTTTGTACGTATATTCACGACTCTTTCCCTTTTATTTGTTTTTAATTTAGTAGGCACATTTTTGCAATATTCTGGTCATTCAATCCCTTTATTTTATACCAGTATTATATAGTTTTTTCTCTAATTTTGGTAAATCTAATAGTTCTGCTGATCCTGCCTCCTTTGGTGTTCTTCGTAAGAATAAGATTATTTTGCAGAAAAATCTATGTACTAAATTCATATATATCCATTTTGCCCCATTTTCTCAAATTTCACCTCCATATAAAATTTTATTTACTATCAATGATTCATATATTATTTGTAAATCATTTATATGCATCTCTGATGTTATGCGTTATCAATATATTTTATTGACACCTTATCAACTTCATTAACCCTTTTCCATGAGGTAATATCTTTTTTATATCCCCTGCTACCCCTGAGCAATATGCAACCTCTCTATTTTTTTTTTTTTACTTCAAGTTTTATCATGACAGCTGACAGCCTGAAACATAAGAAACGTTATCATGTTTTTCTCTCGATTTTAACTTTAGAAATAAGATGCTTATAGTGATTTCTTCTTTTCTTTCAAAAGACTGCAACAAAAGAACAGGCAATATTCACCATTTTGCCCAAGGTTTTTATATATCCTTGAAGTTGCAATGCTTGCAACTGCAGTAGAGCTGGGCGGCATTTTCACCTTTGGAAAGGTTCGTAGGAGAACTAGTTTTGCATGAGGTTGTCTGCAGTCTGGCACCGTGCCTCCTGAAGCAATGCGAAGAGAAAGTTCCATGTCCTCGGCCCACATACACGCGTTAATCTTGAGTTTGTGCGATCCGCTTATATGACTAAAAATTGCTTTTCACACCATCTGGTTAGATTAGATGTAATGCCATAGACTGCGAAGCTCTTGTGTAATTATAAATCAGTTCAGTTGGAAATAAATTGCTCATAAATAAAGCTATCAGGTGAAATAAGAATACCATTTTATATGTGTGGGAGTTAAGTATATTATAAATGTCGTACTCTTGTTGTGCAACTATATGACAGATGGTGGGGCGTTGCACATATTGCTAAGATATTCATACTGCCCTTTAACAATAAAGAGAAGTTTACAACCTTTAGACAACCCCTTTTACTTATCTCTCATCAGACACTTGAGAGAGACAGCGATAACTGATATTGCCGGTTTATATACATATGTTTAATATTACACCGTAATAACTTCAGACTATAGAAGAATCTTAGACAATTAGAGATAATAAATCATGACCTAAGAAGAAAAACAACGGAGTTATATGATAATAAAGCTTAAATTAGATGCTAATCAGTTGGTGTTAAAACACAATGCTGTAATTTACCTTAGAATATCTTCAAACTTGCTTTGAAACGAAGAAATACGACTTTTCAATAACTCATGAACAGGTTTTCAAGATTTAGTGGTATAAACTATCTAAACTCTCGGACTAATCATATGACAGTGCTGCAATGAACATTACAGTGCTGTGTAACTCAGTATAGAGGAAGCTACCCACCAGAATGCAACCTAATGAATAAGGCGTCAGGCTGTGTTTTAGAAGATTGTAGGTTCGGATTCTGCAAAGTAAGTACTTTATCGTTTTTTAAATTTCATGTTGAATTATACTTATATAAGGGGGGGGGTGAGACTAGAACTCGATAAGAATGATCCGCTTTTACTTGATACGAGACTCACAGCTTTACTTTCCTTCCGAAGGAAGCCATACTTAGGATTTTGACACCCAAAAAAATTTCATTGGCCCTGGCCGGGATTGAACCCGCAATCTTGAGTTTACGAGGCAAGTATGAATAACAACATGGCCTCTGTTCTTCATGTGTCAATCTTTGCATTCCTTCTGCTGTTTTTTGCAATTCCTTATCAATTAGTTCTAAACATTTTAGCTTTTGTTGATGACGTGTTAAAAAAGAATTGTTTATTTTGATACAATTCCGTACAACAGAACACAAAATATTTTAATATAAACTGCTAAAACTAAAGTAATACCTTTATGAATAAAATGTATCCATAGGTGTGAAAATATCAGTCTTTCATTATTACTGTTCTGGATTACTACACAATTCTTGGCGAATGCATCTTTTCAAGAAGGTTAAGCCTTTAGTACATTTGTGTGCATTTTTTCTTATATCTTAAACAAATTATGTACTACATATTTTCCAGTTATTTCTGTAGCTTTGTATAATATCAACACTCTTTTGAATTGGTTATAGTTTCTGAACTGTGGATTACTTTTCAATTTTTGTATTTTATAGGTAATTACAAATGCAATTATTATTTCTGCTGATTTGACTAAATGACAAATTAAATATCCGTATCAAATTTTCATTACTTATAGTAATTGAGAAATGCAGTTTACTTTTACTTTATCAGTAGCATCGTAACCAATAACACAGAAAACCCTTATGCTCCTTAGGCTTTTATTAGATGAGCTCCTGCAATTGGTGAACCTCTTACCTCATTTTACTTTTTTTTTTTTCCGAAGGTTAGCTACTGATCTCACTTGGACTTCAGTGTTCTTATCTGTTTTGTTTCCTTGTTGACATTCTGTATTCTTAACCAAAGTATCTTTATAGAAATTGAAAACAAATGTTTCGCTTACTCTCGGCCCCTTATTTTCACTTGTAACTTTCAAACTAATTAACGTAATGCAGTGCCGTATGACACGGACATACCTTAGTGTGTGGGAAGCATGATATCATAGCAAGAGTTGAAATTGCTGTCCATTAGCATCAGGGCATGTCTATTCATGCCTCACTTCCACATCCACATGCCTCACCCAAAAAATATTTCTAGTAGTTTTACGGGGGTTCGTGGTTTGTTGTGATGCATTTTCTCTCTAGTGTGTAACATAGGAAAAAATGTGAGGTAAAGAGTCCTTTAGAAGCTTCAGATCTTCAGAGAAGGAACAGTTTCAGTCATGTGGATGTTGCAAATGTCATCATTCTACTAAAAATAGCCATATGAAGTTTCTCCTTGTCCATTCAAATCACAAATCCATATCCACTGTTGCATTGTATGGACAGAAAGTGACAGAGACCGCAAGTGTTTCATCAAGATATATCTCGTGCACGTTTAGGATCCTCACAGCATAAGAATATTACATTCTATAATGTGATAAAGCTGACACCCTTCCGCTTAGTGTACCAACTTCTTCATTTGTATCCGCTTAGCAGTTCCTGCGTATTCCTCACAAGACCTAGATTCTTTTAAAATGACTTGTTACAATACAAATATCTAAATAAGTCTCGTCATGCAAAATGTTTGAAATTAAATGTTGCTAAAGCCAGTTCTTTCACAGAATTGGCGTAAAGTTTATTTATTTTCTTAACCCATGTACATGAATTAGAGAAAAGAGCTTCTCAGCATTGCCTTTGTGGTCTGATACTTCACAAAGAAATTGAGCCATCTTCATAATAGGCGAAACTTTTTTTTTTCATTTTTGTAAAATTTACATAGACATCCCATTTTTCTCCAGTTGAACTCTTTTTTCCCGTTATATAAAATTACAAATTTCTTCAATCTGGAATTTGTACCGATATCGCTGGTATGATTTCATATTTCGAAATTGAGAACGTCCAAATGTTGAATTTTGTTAATCCAACCGGCCTATAGAAAGTCTGCACTTTTTATTCACGCGATGTTACCAACATTGAACACAGAATGAATGCTGAATATCGCCCTTCGTCCGTACAAACAAAAATAAATGACATAAATATGACAGATTTAGAGGGTTTCTGTAGGTCCTGGTGATGTAGTGGTTACCATACTTGCCTTCTAAACCCAAGATCGCGGGTTCAAACCCGGCCAGGACCGATAGATTTTTTTCGGGCGTAAAAATCCTAAGTATGGCTTCCTTCGGAAGGGAAGTAAAGCCGTGGGTCCCATGTCGTACATTTACGGCACGATAAAGAACCTCAAGCCTGAAAAAAGAGGCCTCTGAGCAAAATTTGTCGGCCGTTTCACGCCGACGCTGATGACCTGAGATGTTAAAGATCGTCCGTAAATAAACTAAATAAAAAAAATTAGAGGGTTTCTAAATATGTATGCGGACGACTATTTTTATAAGTGACATGCCCGCATAAATATTAATGCATGGTAGCTCTACAGTTAAAAAAAGGGGTATTCCTGGAATAGCTAGGTGAAACGACGCCTCGCCCGGGAACCTGGTCTCTGTGACAGGTCCTCACACTCAAGCATGCCTAAGAGTGAATGCATTTAGATAATTCAAATAGTAATATAATTATTATTTATTATTATTATTATTAAATATTATAGAAGCATGTAGTAACAAACAGGAATATTTCATGTGTCACGAAAATGTATTCATGCCTACCTGGACGTATAACTTTATGATAATAGGGAAAGGATTTTTGTAATCTTTTGTGCCCTCTTCTGCTGATAATGGCTAGAGCAATGGGTCTCTATGTTGTAACAAACTCTAAGTGCATGCAAGTGGCCGAACAGTAGGTTCTTTGTATCTTTAGAGATGCTTCAAAATTCGTTAAAGTTAGAAGAGGAACAGGTGTCCGCGATGGCGTCATTATATCGTATGATCATGAGCTCCTCAATGAGAAGTCAAAAAGGTGATGGATTTAAAGTAAGTTTGGGAGCAAAATAGCTCATCAATAATATTTTAAAAGCTCAGACGCCATGGGCGCTATTATGTGGACCCCTTGAATTCTTACAACGACTTGGGGGCACGTTGATTTCATATATAAGGGGAAATACTTAGCAAAAATAACTCCGGACGTTCGTCTTGATGATCAACATCGCTTTACCAGAGACAGTAGATGAGAGGCACACAGATGCAATTTCAAGCAGCATATGTAGCTCTCATCATTAAAATCATAGAGGTAACGAACCAGGTGGCCGATAGTAAAGTGTCGTGTGATTAAACATCTCAATGGGTTCAATGAAATAAGGTTGTGTGGTTTGAACCACCTCCTTCCATCTCCCTCCTCCCGTGACCAATAAGACACGAAGGGCAACTTCAGGCTTCTGAACGATCCGGGATATGAAGTGGGACCCTCGGATAATCAACATCAACATCACCGCTTCATCTCTTCTGTTCGTCGGGAAGTTTCAATTCTTGTACACCATTTTCACGGTTCGCATGCAACTTTCTCACGGTCTCTCTCTCTCTCTCTCTCCCGCAGCTCGTTGACATATGCATAACGAAATCCCATCTTCTGCGACAGTCACTGCACAGTTGCTTTTGGCAGACTCTGGCCTTTTTCCTCGTGGACACTCAAAATACTTCCTTCTTAGAGAGATACTGAGTCACCAGGCTGGTGTTTTATATCAGTGTTGAGTATGTCAGCAAAGACTTAATCAAGATGCTATCTGGCTTAACAACGTAAAGGAAAGTTTAGAATAATTTGTTTGGGGGACCTATGGAGATCTAGGGGAATGTTAGGAAGGGGTTTCTGGAAAGAAATTAACAAAGAATTGAAGACATTGAAAGGCAAGAAATGTTTGCTAGTTTTAATTTCAAAATATCATTGAGTGTGTACGGAGAAATGAAAGGAGTTTGGAACGGGAAAATTATATTGAAATATGTGATAAAGCAGTAAGAGAAAGCTTTGCATGGGCGAGAACAGGAGTTGTGAAATTGAAGGGTTTAAGAGTAAGGGGGAAGGTGGATAAATGTTCATTGTGTAGCCAAAAAGACAATAATTGCGTATATTATTAGAATGTGAGAAAAGTAATTTTCTTAAGGAGAAGTGGGAATGCAGAGATGGTTCAATCTACCAAAAGAAAATACAAGGGAAAAGAATTTGAATATTAAATCAAGTAAAGTCATGGTGGAAATTGGCATTTATTTGTTTAAAGGAGACCAAATTATTGAAAAAATTAGTAAGCAAGACAACAAAGAAAGTGTAGTGTGAGGGGTTAGACTGAAGTAATAGGAAGGACCCAATAACTCTGTAACCGCAGTATTTGAGTATATAGGGCCCCGGAAATACAGCAACATAGGGTGGTTATTTATAAGTTTTAATTTGCTAAATTATTTAATAATATTCAAGATAATTATAGAATGGTGTACAGTTAAAGTTGTGTACAAGCAAATGTGACTGAAATGTGATTAATTAAAAAAAATTGTGAATGAATTTGTTAAATAAAGATCCTAAAAAATATTTTTATTTTTATTGAGATACTGAATGGTAGATTTTGTCGGTAGTTTCTGGATCCAAACTGAGCAATATCTTTATCGACGCGATATGCACAACTATAAGCACTTGCTGTACTGTATGTACTGGTTTACGCTGTATTACACGTGCTGTACTGTATGTACTGGTTTATACTGTATTGCACGTGGAATAACACAAAGGTATGCTGAATAAATCCCGCAACTACAGTACAGGCAGATGATTCACACTACTACCAAAAACATCGAAAACGTAATCGTCCTTCACAGGTATACGCGATACATGCCTGCACTCGTGCCTTCCGCAACCGCGATTCTCATATACCAAGGTTTTCACGTGTCTAACATCACTGAATTATGTCTATTAGTATGAAAGTTATAAGGGATAATCAGGAGCTAAGGATGAGTGAAACACTTGATAATGTATGTTTTATCTTATTGTTTAGCAGAGAAAAGGGCGATAGAAAGTTGTTAAAACAGTTATATAACGCAAATACTGGATAATTATGCTCTAATAATATTTTAGAACGAAATTTTACTATATTTTACTATGTTTTTGTAAACATTCTAAAAAAAAATTAATAAATTGCTAAGTCTATTAGGGAAAATATCGGGTATATAAAAAGAGAAAGTAAACAAAGACAGTATTTTTCTTTCCGTTGTAGCCAAAACTTAAATAATAATAATAATAATAATAATAATAATAATAATAATAATACAAAAATTAAAATAAAATTAAACGCTTAAAATGTTAAAGAATGAATAAACGAGGATAACTTAAATTGAGAGCCCTTGCTGTGCAAAAAGAAATGGTCACAAATTCATAACCCTATTGTTGAAATTAATGGAATTTGGGAATAGAAAGAAGCATGTAAAGTGTAATGCATACCTACCAAAATTATCAGACCGGCACCACATACCGCAGACTCGTGTCGATTTCCCCTGTTTATTCTAAATGGTAACATATGGTGACTTGATACTGAAAATACAGCGTCTTGTTCTATCTGGCCAGAACTCTACCAGTTTATCCTTGTGCGTCTTTCATGTCCTTCGGCATTGCTTTCATATCAGATGTGACCTTTTATTTAAAGAAGGATATTAAAACTTATACTGCCGGTATGAAAAATTATGATGCAAATTATCCAATGAATTTAAATTAAAAAAAAACCGCTACAGTGACCAAGGTCTTTAAGGCGCGGTTTCGTGAGCAGGAGGTCTGGGGTTCGATTCCCACCAAAACCCTCCTCCCTTACTGATTTTTTTTTTTCAGGTTTTCCTTAGTCCTCTTCAACGCCAATTGCCGGGGAGATATCCTAAACTTAGACCTGGAAGCTTCCTTCTTTTAAAAATATTTCTTTCCCAATATATCATTTCATCTCATGTATCATCAGTGTTCACCGCGTGTGGTGCTTCAGTAGAAACGGGCGTTAAACGCTATTAAAAAATAAATAACAACGGTATAGAAAAAAAATTGTTCAATATTTATTCGGTAATGGTGATATAACGTTTTCTTGAATAAGCCCAGGAAACAGTTACACTTCAGTTCATGTTAATCAATGAACCATAATGCTCAGTCTTTTTTGCCCTCCTCATTGCATTCCTCCAAGTACAGTAAATATATCCACTTTCAGATTCATCTATCACAGTCAGGTTACCAGAAAATTATGTGGGTTTATTAGCGTTATCTTGTATATAGATCGGTTACACACCATCGTTTATTTAAGGAAGTTTTAATTTCTGCTGCTGGGTATAAAAGGTACTTAAAATAATTATTGTTAAAAACAGCAATTGCAGGATTTACAAGTTATGCCGTTTTAGGGTGTAAGTGTCATGATGGTCTAGAAACATATGATAATAAATTCCCACTAAGACTGTGGCTGTAGTGAGAATTTAGCTAAATGGTATGCAGTAAGCATGGGCGTGAACCTCACGCACGGGTAGTGCGTAGGTCCCTCTGCGTAGTATAGACCTTGACTGTAACAACACAGGTGTGTCTAAGGCTGAAATAGCTGTTATAAATTTTATCTTCCTGCAACTGGGGGCATTAATAAATATATATATTCATGAATAATAAGTGTTCACACAGAGAAAAATAAAAATAACTTTCAGATGGAAGAAGAAGGGGGACAAACACATAGAATAATGAACATAAATGCTTATTTGATTTAAAATTAACTACGAGGGTAGATCCACAAGTTTCCGGCTTCAGCGATAAGGATTATCGCTTTCACAAAATTGTTATCTGGTAACATACCTTATCTGTTAAGTAAATGAATGCAGCTGTAGCTTCTGCTCCGCTGTGTTAAGTTGTTCAGATATAGTTGCATAAAGAAGGCTATGTGTAGAAGGTTGTGACATGTTCAGAATGGAGTATCGAGTTGTTATTAAGCTCCTCACAAAAGGACTTACTTAAAGTGAAATTAAACAGCGATTGGATGGTGTATATGGGGAAGCATCCCCCTCATATTCCACCGTAAAAGAATGAGTCAAACTTTTTCGAGTGGGTCGAGAAAGCATTGAAGACGAAGTGCGTGCAGTTCGCCCCTTGGAGATGCTCACTCCTGAAAACATCGCTTTTGTGGAAGGAGAGATTATGGAAGACCGACAGCTCAAAGTTACAGAAATAACAGCTATGCTGGGTCTTTCTAAATCAACAGTCCTTCGAATTATTCATGAACATTTAAACATGAATAAGGTTAGTGCGAGATGGGTGCCTAGACTTCTTTCCTCAGTTCAAAAGCAGCAACGAGTCATCTGTTGTCAGACATTTTTGGGGTTCTGCCGTGGCAACGAGAGAGAAGTTCTGCAAACCATTGCTACAGGAGATGAAACTATAGTCCTCTACTATGATTTCTTTGTCCAAAAGAGAATCAATGGAGTGGCGTAAACTTGGCGAAGCACCATCTCTAAAGGACAAGGTCACCCAATCAACCAAGAAGATCATGGCCACAATCTTTTGGGACTATGAAGAAATCTCTTCATTGACTTCAAGGAGAGGAACACCACAATAAATGGGGAGTACTATGCTGACCTACTGCACAGACAATGTGCTTCCATCAAAGAGAAAAGGTGAGGAAAGCTGAGTGGTGGTGTGCGTCTTCTTCACGACAACGCACCTATGCACATGGCTCTTGTTGCAAAGGAAGTAGTGAAGAAAGGTGACTTCAAGGAAATCGACCATCCACCCTACAGCCCAGATCTTGGTCCTACTTACTATTTCCTCTTCTCAGAACTCAAGAAAACCTTCGAGAAAGGAAATTTAAGTGTGACGAAGAAATGATGAACGTTTTTTATACCATTTGGGGGGGGGGTTGAAATATTAATTCAAAGATGTGAGAAGTGTATTTCAATAAGGGTAACTATATTGAAAAGTGAAATATAGTTTTTGTCTTTATCATACCTAGAAAATGGTTAGGCCGGAAACTTGTGGACCTACCCCGTATCAATAACCTGAGAAATGGGAGAAATTTTTAAAAATAATTTTTGTGGTGTAAGCACGCGGAGGTATATAAAATAAAAGTGGTGTATTAATTGAGGAATATGAGGAATAAAGCTAAAATAGACATATCTGAAACGATATTGGTAATCTAGTACACTTATACTTAAAAAGTAGAGGCACATTTCATATCGTAATAACTCTGTTATTTTCACTTTTGCATATTAGATTCCTATGTAAAGTTTACTTCTTAAAAGTAACATTTTTAGATAGCTCACATTGCAATATAAAAGATGTAACACAACACCAAACTATAACTCTATCTAAATGAAGATGTCTTTTCCTACTTCTCTTGGATTCTCAGGTGCCCAGTAAGGATAGTTCTGTCTGCTCATGTATCCGAGGAGATGAAAATAAGTAAATCATAATATCAATTGCTTAAAAAGATTGAATTATCTTTCTTTAACTGCAGCATCAGCCTTGTCACATTTCTGCACAATACAGAGCTTTTAAAAATGAAAATTCACGCAAAACTGTCCCATACGAGAGACATTGAGAGCTGATGGTCTCTGTGGACTTTGATTTGTCAACAACCACCCCAACAGTATGGACATAAGGGACACCCATCCTATTATTGCATTCGATGAAGAATTAGGCAATTGAAAGGGATGTTAAAGTTTCGTTGCGTTATCGTAACTGAATTGTAATAAAGAGATCTACTGTTAACTGCACGCTGTTCAACGTCCACCTATTCATTTTTGTTGACTAATAATTGTGATATAAATTCATGGCCAACCATATCGTCTCAATTCATAGATCAGGCTGGCCATTGATAGAAATATGCGTCATACCATATGATTGTATGGTATGCCGTTGTTCTCATTGTTGTTGGCTCCACATTGGTGTGCAGCGGTTGAATATGGCAGCCACGTTAAGCGTCAAATTTTGAGATGTTTTGTTATGGCTCTGGCTACGTGCCCCAGGTTAGGTACCAATCTTGAAACGATCAGTTGTTGGCGTTGAGCCGCCCACGTTGTGATACCAATTTTTTAATGGTTTCATATATTGATTACTGGTCGCTTCGATGTTGTTGCCTACGCTTCAATGACAACATCTCAGGGGTGATTCCGCTATGTTGTTGATTGGTACTCAATAGGACCGGGAAGAGAGCTTATAAAGTGTAAATAAGCACTCGATGCCACTTAATGTGTAATTTTCTATTTTATTGTGTCCAAATTCTTTCACGTCCTCTGGTGTTTTACCTACGATAAAAGCAAAGAAAAATTGGGACAAAAATAATATAATAAGTAATTAGTAACTAAAGTGATTTCTAAATACTTTAAAAATAGTTAAGCTTGGCTTCGTTGAATATAAACTCAGTTGCCACGCGTGAAACTTACGGATGAGTGCCTCGCAGTGAAACTAAAAGTCGCGCTTATATTAAGTACTGCCAACTTGTTTCTTGCCGCGGGTAGATCCTATAGCTGCGTGCCTCAGCAACGTCGTACCTACAACTGCCCCTGCACACTGAACTGAACTGAAAACTGACTTGAATTGCTTGTCTCGCCGCATATAAAACGTAAACTGCCTATCTCAGCAACGCGAACTTATAACTGCTTAATGAGTGAATGAGTTGTGTCTCACCGCGTGTAAAACTTCAAACTGCCTATTGGGAACTACTTCTTACCGCGTTTAGATCTGGGTACATCTCTCGACGTGTGGAATTCAGTATTGCTTCTCTCAGCCAATGAAACTCTCCTTTATATATTAAACTCAAATAAAAAATCATTAGTCTTAATAATTCCAACGGGATTACTAAGGCACGCGCAATCTTCGCGCTTATCTTTAAAAGTTCAAACATTCATTTTCCATTGGCTGGTTTAAATTCACCTATCTTGCGTGCCATTCGCTATTTTTTAAAAGTTAAATCATTTTATTAGCATTGGTTGTTTTTTAAACGGCTAACAGTTTCAACGCTGTCTGGGTTAGAGCCCTTTAACGAGTTTAAAAAATCCTTGATTTCATTAACCTTGCTACAATGGCATTTCTTTTAAACATAGCATAATATTCAACCCTTGGGTTCATTATAAAGAGTTTTATGATCCTTTTGTTGGCTTTCTAGACTTCCGACACAAAACACCAAGGACTTTTCTCTTTTTGTTGACATAAAATTTACAGGTTACAGTTATACCGCATTATAAATATATACGTACAAGGTATCTACATAACTAACTACAATACATAAAATATTATGATTGGATTCACAATATTACTATATTTTAATGAGGGCGGTTTCACGGTTTATAATTATGTCAATATTTTCTTTGTATAAGATGAAACAGAGAATTAAGAACGTTCTGAAATTTTTGAAAGTACAGAAGATGTTCTATCTTTTAATATTGGAACCAGGCAAGAGAACCTCAAGACTCTGAAACAGCATATGATCATAAAGTTGGTAACGAAAAGAAAGGGGGGAGATGTTTGGAGGGGGAGGTCCGAATCATTTAATTTTTTTTTTTTTTTTAGTTTTAAAGGAGCCAAACCAATTAGCATTGTTAGAAACACGTCTCTAGTCACTCTGCTGTAACGGTGCTGCACCTGTAAGCCACTCAACATCATAATCTAAATCAATACCCGCACCAGAGGCTATTGACTTTTTCTCCGCAAGAAGCCAAGCTCTTAAAGATTTTCGACCGAGCATGAACCTGAAAAACAACTTCTTTGAAAACAGGTGTGCTATTCCAAGCAGTCGGTGTCTCAAACATCCGGTTTACAGTTCACAGTGCATCGCTGATGAATGAGTGAGAAGTTGCCCATGCTGCAAGCGCTTTTCACTTCCGCTTGCAGTGATTCTGTGAAGTAAAAATATCTAATGAATGGAAGGGCAGACATTTCCCTCTAGCGCAAATAAAAAATGTTATTCGATCTAGTAGATGTGGTTCTCGATATTTTTAAGTTCGATTTCAAACTTCACGCGATACGTAAGCTAAATTATTCTATGATGAAAGTTGTTGAAATATTTTATACTCGTTGAACCAATGCGATGCCTGCAGTTTAAGCTGTTGTAAGTTGGGTTCAAGTGCAGTTAACTTGAGTCGTAAATCAGAATGTCATTAAGTCTATTTCTGCACTCCTTTTCGCTTGAACCAAAGAGGAAAACCTCATTTCACATAGACATGAAGTGGTGAATGGAATGAGAAACTTATGCCCCTTCAAAAGTTCAGGAGTTTCACGTCTTAACGATATTCAAAAAGTTGTTGTATCTCAGCGTAAAAATGTGGTTATATGTCAGAATCACAGCTAATATTACAAAATTGATCTCTTAGTTTCATTGCCATCAAGTTTTAATTTTCAAACATAGGAATAGATCACAAATCTAGTTGAATTCTCTGTAATTTTCTGGAAAGTTAATTTCAATCTCATAATTGAGAGTACAGAGATGCAATACTACAGAATCACAAAAATCAGAAAATAAGGAAAGATAGTTCTCATTTAGGAAAGCGTCTAAGATTTGGAAGGCAGAAAAATTATTACTTTAGACATATTCTGACCACAAATTTATCTTTTTTTCTGGACAGCCTTGACTTTATCATAAACTTGGATCAGACTGGTATTAAGGCCGATAATTTGGTACACATTGAGTTCATTTAGTTTAAAAAATATGTCTACCACATAAGCGTAACTTATTTTTAATTTTTAAACAAAGAGTTTACATTTTTTATTAGTAGTGTCAGTTAACAAATTGGAGGCACAAAAGTAGATTATTGGTCAAAGAATTTATTTTACCAAAACTTGTACATTGGAAAAATTTTTCTATTATAATAAAGTAAAAAGATATCAGTACTTACTTAGTTTCCCCGCTGTTTCAATTTTTGCCTTTGAAGCTGTAAATTTAGAACACAAATTTCAGTCAAGTATACACACTTTCACAGTAGATATCTATTTAATATATTACAAAGTTGGACCGAAAAAAAATACAGAATTGTGTAGTATGATGTTCTATAAACAGATGTGACTCACATACATTATGATAGCGTTGCTACGTAACAGGTAAATCAACATGAACAATTGTAGCCAAGATTATCGTAAATCAACAATGAACAAATGAAGCCAAGGTTATCGTATGATGTTCTGTAAATAGATGTGTCTCACATTACTTTATGCTAGCGTTGCTACAACAAAATGGAATCAAGATTATCGTTTGAACAATGGAAAGAAATTTTGAAGTGGTATTGGAAAACCGAGAATGTTGTTGAAAGTTCAAAGGCAATGGAGACGTGTACAGAACAGAACCGCCGTTGGACTTCTACCTATTGGGAACTCTTAAGGATGTGTATACAGTAGAAAACCAGATACACTGGCAGCACTTCGGGAAGAAATTGAAACGGCATATGCTACAATCGCTGACACTTTCGCGAACGTTGCTCAATCTGTAGTTCAACGTACTCAGAAGTGTATCGACGCCGATGTGGGCATTTTGAGCAACTGTTGTTACTGTGAAAGTGTAAGATGATTATCGCTCGTCATTTTCTGTCTGTGTGAGTGCACTTTTCTTATGTTAACACAGTTTTTTCTTTGTTTGAAGTGTGTATACATTTTTGGCACCCTTTGTATTTTCAATTAACAAAATAATTTCAATATAGGAAAAATAAAAGGAGTCTGTTCTCCTGCTAAACTAACTGCCACATTTAGTAAAGAAAAAATGCGTAACCATCTTGCATGCTTTCAGATTAATATCGAGATTCCGTTACGTTTATCTCTATAAAGTAATTTAACTGTTCCTTAGTAACAAAGTTTACAAAATATTCAGAAGTCTATCGCTGGATCTATGACAGTTTCTTTATCGAGTTTGATTGCTTTAAAATCTACTAGCCCTTTCACTCCATAATTACATAATGGGAAAGCTTTGTGCTTTTGTCTGGACAGCTTCGATGACTGGAAGATAGCGCCGTAATTCACAAGATAATCACAGACATGTGACCCAACCGGCTGAGCTATCTCTGTAATCAAAACCACCAGTTTCTATCAATTTTATAACAATTAATTTATGGAGCACAAAAGCATCAACCATATTGTAATATTTGCTTAAATCCATCCAGTTCTACATCAATAAATTGCAAAATATTTAATATAATAAAATTACATTGATTTGCACCTAGTTAACACACTTTTTAATTTTTATTGTAGTGAACACGGACCTATTTCTGAAATATTTCATTGTTATAGTTTGCGACATAGCCATCTTTCGAGGCTAAGAGAAGACAGGGGGAGAAATAGATTCACTTGAGTCGACATCAGATCGCACCCAGTTCTCCAAAATGTGTCTCAGGCATTGCCTCTATGTGTGTGTTTTTAATCTATCACCTGTTACAAAAATGTCAAGTTCTTCTTTGGCTTATCATTTTGCTGTAACTACATGTTTGGTTATCTTTTTATTCTACTAAAAAGGTTAAACGTTAATACTGTTGGATAAAATAGTTTTATCTAAAGAAATTAAAGGCATGCATAAGTTAATTATAATTGTATTTTGTTTAGTACATTTGGGTAATAAATTATCATTACGAAATATGATTAGACACTTTATTCCTTAACCTATATCATCATGGTCTGCTGATTGATACCTCGTACCGTGCTGCATATTGGTTATGAACTGATGTGTACGGGTCTCGGGATGAAACCGTACTCTTTAAATGTTTAACTCTCCCAAGGAATCAGTGATCAAATGTAGGGATTTCATTTTAAAACTTGCCAGTTTGAATATCTATTTAAAATGAATTTAATTAAAACAATGCGCAAATTTAGATATTGAAAAGAAGTTGAAAATGAAGTTGATTACATTTGATATTTCATTCCTTCAACCTCAACCATTCCCATTTTGAAATATCGAAATATATAAAATACCAAAATAATAACACAAATGTCGCAATATTTTTAACCGCTTGTATTCTACCCCAGTCTTGCGTCATTACAATATGGTACTTTAACTTTCAAGAAGACTTAAATGTTATTACATATTTTATTTTCTTTCTTTGCCTGTCAACCTGGATTGCTAATATTGTTGGTTGAAATTGGACAAAAACTATCAAGTATTTAATGTAATAGTTTTTTTTTTGCAATAAATTGTTTCCAAATAATAACAGAGTAGCCAGGGGTTTCAAAATAGTGTATATTATTTCTAGCCAACAACGGAGCACATTTTAACACTTAATTTAGTAAAAGTGTAATTATCCAAATAGTTTTCATTGTACAACTAACTGACTTATTTTTATTCTATCTATATTTAAATAATAATAATAATAATTAATAACAACAATAATAATAATAATCCAAGGTGCTAGGCAATGATAGAAATTAAAAGATATGAAAACATTATAAAGGTAGCTTATTGTGCAAGACCTCCTAACAAGTAGGGAATGCTTTATTTTTCCTAACGTGGTGAGCTATTCCACGCCAGTTGTTCGTATGCTGTTTAAGACACTGACTGATTTGTTCTTTGGTTACTCCATTTCTCACTGCATACTTTCACCTCAAGAGATTTCCATTTTTCTCTCCCTCTTGCTACTCTTGACTAATCTGGACCTGCATGTTCCTTGACGAGGTCTGTCCACCTTCTTCTGGGTCTGCCTTGTGTCCTTTTTCCTATCGGGGGGCCACATGGAGATCTTGTAGGTTCATTTATTGTCCTGCATTCTTGCGACGTGATCGTCCCATTGCCATTTGCTTCTGGTAGCTATTTGTGCATGTCTGTTGTCTGAGATAACTCATTTAATAATACTATAGGTATATTGTTTGTCCTTCAAAGTTATTCCCAGTATTTGCGTTGCATTTTTCTTTGGCATATTTGAATTTTGTTCTTCTACTAGTGATCATGTTTTTTTTTATTTGGTTTATTTACGGACGCTTTTTAACATCTCAGGTCATCAGCGTCCCATTCAATTCAGGGCGTGAAACGGCCGATAAATTTTGCTCAGAGGCCTCTTCTTTCAGGCTTGAGGTTCTTTTACGTGCCGTAAATGTACGACACGGGACCCACGGCTTTACTTCTCTTCCGAGAGAAGCCATACTTAGGATTTTACGCCCGAAAAAATCCATCGACCCTGGCCGGGTTTGAACCCGCGACCTTGGATTTAGAAGGCAACTATGGTTGCCACTACACCACCGGGACCGACCTGGCAGCAATATAGTAGTACAGGGAAAACATTATATCGACCTTAAATTATGCATCATAAGTAAGGGTTGATTGTGATGAGGGGTAAAATCTAAAATATAACCTACTTTGTTTTTAATTCTTCAGTATTTAAATAGTGTTTTTGTTTTAAATTAAAGTAAATAGTTACTGAGGCTGGCAAGTTTTGCATAACTCCAGAGAAAATTGTTTTGTTGATAAAAATGGCATTATTCTTTTGTCCTTACCTGCAAATTTCTGCTCATATGAAACATTTCGTTTGTTTTACACATTTTTTCTCACGTAATGCTGTGAGCTCTTCCAAACTTGTCGGGATTTCAAGTAAGCTGTTGTTTTTCATGTCTTGAAGTGTTGTCGTTAGGTATTGTTCAACATGTGGTAGAAAGGAATGCTACTAATCCAAATTTTTTTTTTTTAATACTGTGTTTCGCACTTTAGAGTATTATGAAAGGGATTTATGAGTACAACCTCGACAGGTGTTGAAGAAAATGTAGGATAGGCCTTTGAAGAACGTTTGGGAGAACGAAATGAGGCGGAAATTGAACTTCCTGGCATCGTAGAAGACAAGAATGGTCTCCGGTACTTTCCCTTTGTAACAGAACTCAGTTGAATATCAATATGCCAAAATGTAACATAAAAAAATAGACGCGTTTACAAGTTTGATATATCAAGAAATAATAGAGTTATAAAACAGATTTATACATTGGTTCAGATATTGGAAGAAAATTTTGAGTTGAATATTTTCTGCAATTACAGCTTCTCAAACGCGCACTCTAACAGCGAGGCAGATACTGTATCCAGAAACAATATATCTAAGATCATAGAATCAAAAATATAAAGCGTGGTAATTCAACACGCAAGGAGCACTGGTGATATATTGAAATATGAAGTAATTCTTGGAATGATATAACTAATATAACAAGAACTAGATCAGCAGAAATAGATAAAAGACAAGAACTAGATGAGCGGAAATAGATAAACTCTGAAACAGTAACACAAGCATTTCAATATTTCGAGTGGTTTATGTTCTTTACACGCAGAAAACTGGTGGTGTAGTGTAACCACACTTGCCTCGTAGATCCAAGGTCGCGGGTTTAATCCCGCCCAGAGTCGATGGATATTTCGGGCGTATAGGAAAGTAAACCGTTGGCCCCTGTCGTACATTTAAGGCACATGAAAGAAGAGGCCTCTGAGCAAAATTTGTTGGCTGTTTCACGTCCTGATTTGAATGGGACGCCGGTGACATGAAATGTTAAAAAGCGTCCGTAAATAAACAACAACAACAATAATAATAATAATAATAATAATAATAATAATAATAATCTGGGTTCGAATCTCGATCAGGTAAAGCTGTTTGTGTAAGGTTTTTTTTCTGAATTTTTCCTTATCCCGAGAATGTGTATGCCAGATAGCTTTAAGGCGCCTAGGACTCCGAGCTAATTTGCACCAACACTAATTCATTACTTCATCCTTGCACATTTACAGCTATAGTATTCAGTTTACAACCTATAGACTTAGCGAGAAGACTAATGCAGTCAAAGGGACAATTATTAAAACATTAAAGAAAAAACTTAGGGAAGAAGAGAGCGATTTTAACGTCAGAAAGAGAAAGAACGAATAAAGTGTGGGACAAACGTCACGGATTAAATTTCTCAAGGCTACTTGCATTATAATTCCGCCACTCCTTAATGCCAAGCGGATTTCTAGCTATTTTTTTTTTTTTTTTTTTTTTTTGCAACAGTTATGAAATGGTCTATGCTTTGAGCTATGGAAAGCTGTAACTGCACACATGAGTAATTATTCAGATCAGTTCATTTCTTTAAATTTGGCATTACTCAGATTGTTGAATCCAATCTTCTTGAAGGTTCCTTTTACAATCTTTTAGCTTGCGTATAACCGAGGGACTTATTTTAAAGATTATATTGAACCATTTCATTTAAGTGAAATCTGCAACTTTTTGAATGTTTCTGTCATATGTTTTGTATTCAGGAGGAAAAGTAACGCAGTGTTATCATTTTAAAGGAATGATTTCATGATATAAAACGAGCAATCTTTTATAGTTCAATTTTGGCCTTTGGCGTGTTGTTTGGCCGAAAAAAAATTATGCTTTATCTTTCATGTGCTGTAAATTTATGCATCGAAATTAATACACCCCGATGATAGTAATTGATGGACAAACAAAAAATGGAACAAGTAATATCCCTTTGTTGTGTTTCATAACTCTAAATTTAATTCACCTGGTTGCCAATCTAATTTTGCAATCTGAACTTAATATTAAGATGTTCTTGTATTTCTTTTGTTTCATAATACTATATACTCATTGATTTTTATTAAATCATATTTGGCCAAATATGCTAAGTTAATAACAAGGGATAAAGGTAAGAATAGTAATAAAAGTTGATGATTCATAAAGAAAAATAACCATGAAAATAATACATTTCTTTTATGTTGTGGTGGGCCATCTCTCCCCCCTCTTCTTTATTTCCTTCCTTGTATGAAACTTATGTACTTAGAATGCTATCCAAACAGAGATTACTGATCGTTGTTGGAGTATGTAGCAGCATTCTTATTGACCAACTGAAACACATAACGTCGTCACTTTTTTCTTATTGCCTTCCAACCTCCTTTCGAAGGCATTAAGAAGTTGGTTGTGGGTTGCCTATTGGAGAACACCTTTAGCCTTCTGACTTGGAGCTATTTCCAATGCACATGGATGGCCTTTGTAATATTATCCTTAAATTTATTTTATTTTTGAGTGGGAAGTAAGAGACAGTGATTCCTGTATTGGTTAGCTTAAGGAATTATTTTGCCAAATGGGTAATTTTCTTTGTTTAAAGTGTTTCTTAGCTCGGGTATATTTTAAGAAATAAAATGAGGAATTTTTTCGTCATACTTATAATAATATTTTTTCTGATATATTACTATAATTAGTAATTTTGTGTGTTTTCTGAACTGTTTGGGAAGAGAGTATGTAAGGGATTCTTTTCTCGCTTGGGAAATCATGTAAATTTCCTTTGATGTATTCTTGAAGTGATTGTAATTATTATCATAGTGTATATTGCTTTGAAGATACATTTCCTACGTAATGTATTTTGTCTTGTTTTAGTTCAAATTTGATGTTAAAACTATTTTGTCTCTATTTTAATGTGTTACATTTAAATTTTATTACTTCATTTCGCTTGCTTATTGTAACCATTTCAATATGTCCTTTCTCGTTCTTATTCTTGAATGCTGCATTTATTAAATTGTTGATTTATTGAAGCTTGTTAAGTAATTTTAAGACCAATGTGTTAGAAAGGTTTTCTTCTCCCGTGATACTCGGTATAAAAATATTTCCACAACCAAATCTAGGGGACTAATTACATGATGAGTTTCCTAAAAATGAGGCAAAAAAGGCATTGGTGCTACTTAAAGCTGTAGCAAAGTTGATATTAAAGTTTGGTGGAATGCACATAGGGTAAACACGCGCTCACCACTTAATACCATGCTGCCCCCTTTCCCCTCCACAGAATGTTTATTGGCATTATATGTTTCGAGATGAAATATTCATTTTCTGTAAAACAATAACGATAGCGAAAAATGTATTTAGACTTTTTGTTCCCCATATTAAGCTTTATTATCAATTATGTAACAGCATTCCTTTCCATTATATACAGAGATGCCAAAAATGTATACATACTTCAAACAAAGAAAAAACTGTGTTAACATAACAAAACTAAATTCACACAAACAGAAAATGATGAGCACTAATCATGTTAGAGTTTTACAGTTACAACAGTTGCTCAAAATGCACACAGTCAGCGTGATACACTTCTGAGTACATTGAACTACTGATAGAGCAACGTTTGTGAAAGTGTCCTCAGCGATTGCAACGATTTCAATTTTTTCCCGAAGTGCTGTCAGTGTAGCTGGTTTTCTGCGGTATACAACATTTTTAATAGTTCCCCATAGGTAGAAGTTCAACGGAGTTAGATCCGAAGAACGCGGTGGAAATTCAAACGGACCTCTTCGTCATATCCAGTGCTTTGTAAGATTGTCATTAAGGCGCGCACGTACATCTCGGAGGTAATGTGGTGGTGCACCATCCTGTTGGAAGTAAAATTCTCCATTTCCATAGAGTGTATGATTGTCGGATAAGACGGACGTGCGTATCATGTTCAGATACACTGGGCCAGTTACTGTTTCTTCAAAAAAAGAATGGTCCAATTAGACCCCTATATGACAACCCACATTAATTATTAATTTCAGGTAAATTAACAGTCTTTTCCAAATAACAGTGGATAGTTTGCAACCAGTAAACACAGTTCCGTTCAAATTAAATTGTGGCTCATCGAACCAAACAACTTTCCCTACGAAGGCCTAATCCTCTTGCATCATGTTCCGAAGGTACTCACAGTACTGCATTCTCCGATCAAGGTCATCTTCATTTAATCCACGCAAAAGTCTTGGGATGAAATCTTTCAATGTTTTGTTTTAATAATACGACATACGCTGGTCCTGATAATCCCAGTCTCACGTGCACATTGCTATATAGATTTCTGCGGTTAGTGCTCAGAACGTTCCAAAACCATAACAGAGGACGCGGGGCTTGTTGCTGTGCGAGGTCTCTCTGATCTGCCCTTGTGAACATCGTATATGGCAATATGAGTCTCAAATTTGTCTCGAATGCGTTGGCGGTTCTGTTCTGTACACACGTCTCCGTTGCCTTTGAACTTTAACAATATCCTTAGTTTTCCAATACCACTTCCAAATTGCTTTCCGCTGTTCAAACGACAATCTTCGCTGCATTTTGTTGTAGCAACGCTAGCATAACGTTATGTGAGTCACATCTGTTTACAGAACATCAAACGCTAATCTTGGTTTCATTTGTCCATTGTTGATTTACCTGTCACGTAGCAACGCTATCATAATATATGTGAGTCATATCTGTTTACAGAACATCATAGCTACACATTACTGTTTTTTTTTTTCGCTCCAACTTTGAAATATATTAAATAGATATCTACTGTGAAAGTGTGCTTACATATTTGGCACCCTCGGTATTTGCATGTGTTACTTGGAATAGTAAAACAACTCATAATTCTTACATACTTATAGCTCCTATGTCAAAAATCAATAGATTTCTTTTGACAACCTGCACTCACTTTATTCGTGGGAAGTTAATTTGCATGGTTCCAGTGTCGTATCCTTTGTGCATTCTTTAGGGTTCTGCTTTGTTATCAAGGTGTACTGAGGATTATATTCGGATGGTTCCAAATGAAAGCGATATGGAGAGTAGCGCGACGGCCTTCGGACGTGGAAAGTTATGTACAGGAAGGTCCCCTCAACAGCCGACCTTGAAGTTGACTCGAAGTGAAGACGATTTTCTCGACTCAGGGCAACCATTTATGGAAAGAAGACACTGAGGACAAAGAACAAAGTACCGGAACGTTTTAATAGCTTCCTATAACAAAGAGTTGTGCTCTTAAACGCCAATAAACAGTTTTTCTAAACTGCAATAAACCGATTGTGTAAAACCGAGGCAGCCTCGTACTATAACTTTACGTGTAATGTGTATATTTATGTAGTTTACAATAAAAATGTTTACTTTCTCGCTGTTTTAGGCAAAAAAAATTCATAAACATGTAAAAATTATTGGTGATATCTTTAAAACCTAGCAAAACACAATTTTGTATCTTTTATTTGTTTTTATTAAATTAAAAACAATCCAGTTTTAGCTGTCAATAATTTTAACTGTATAAACGTTATATTTCGAGGATTTTCATTTAAACTTTTTCAATCTGAATCACTACATGCTTAAAATAAATTATTTTAACAAAAAAAATTAGATATTGAGAGAGACATAAGTTCTTCCCTCTCACTTTGAAATTTCAAATTACACCCCTACATTATGATACTTAAATTTTAAGCTGGATTCAATTATTATAACATATTTGTTTTTATTGTTGTCTGACAAAAAAGATTGTTGTTATTGTTGTTTCAGTTTGGACGGAATAAATAATAAATTGTAGCAAGATAACACTTTATTTTAGGGAATATTGTATTATTATTACAATAATACAGCCTATTTTTAAACTCATGATTTACATTCTATTATTTGTTGTAGGATATACAGTATTTTTAAGCAATTTATTACCAAAACAAAACTATTACATAAAATGTTCAGTAGTTTGTAGGTTTTTTTCTGTCACAATGCAGGCAACGTTAACAACAATCCAAGTTACTAGGCAACGATAGTAAACCAAAGAATTGATAACAGCTTCATTGTTCGTAAAATTTAATTAACATAGGGTGGTAGTGACATTTGAAATTTCAAACTGATTGTGCTGGGAATGAAAGGGTGAAACTTAAAACACAATCAATATGTTTAAATTTCTCTTTCAATATCTAATAATGTATTTTTGTTTAGATTAAAATTACTTTAAAACATTTTTATTTAGTCTGTCAATTCATGAAATCAGAACTCAATGTGTACATAATAATATATAAACTCCCAAAAATAAAATACATTTTTTTAAAAAAAAAGGACAGTAGATATGTATAAAACAGTAAGGCAATATTCTGAAATGAAACACAGTAGAAGAAATATTAATATATTTGAATAAAGTCATGAAAATGTTATGATTTCTTCAATGTTGAATGTTTTTCATGGCCTATCTTTTTTGTTACAAACTTTTGCTCTACACTATACATTGTGAATTGATACATATTTAATTTAGAGACCTAGTGAGTACGAAACAGCTCGGTTTAGATATACTGTTTATGGAATTTTTAATTCGTCAAGAACAAATTTTAATACAAGTTTAACAATAAACGGGAACTTTACTTCTGTTTAACTTTTATCTCTTTGTAAGATATGTTTTCTAACCTAGGTCATGTAGAAGTGGAACAAAATGTACCTTGGGCTGTAGGTTTTTTGCGCTTCGACTAATGTGAACCAACTGAAACTCGGGCAAACAAACGAAGTTCAGTTGGACGGGAGGGGGGGGGGAACTATATATAACGCTAGTATTAATGCATAACTGTCCACTTCAAGATAAATTTACTTACTATTAGAAAGAGCATTTAACCCTCCCTCCTGCCCAACCCGTTAGCAGTGTTTGCTCTATCATGCAATTGCAACATCGCATGTTCGTGGTTGCATACTTAATCGCTTCTCGAAACCACATGAAACGTTTGAGGTTTTGTCCGGATTCGCGTTTACGCACGAAGGAATTAGCTGCCTTGGTGAGTGTATTAAAATACTTACGATTAACGTTGAAGAAGAAAATATATAATTAATAATATACTATGATGTAATGGAAATTTGAGCAACGCTTTTATTTTAAAAATCTTTCGTTGCAAAACCTGTTCTAAGCACTCTTAATATTTACCGCAGAATGCTATTCTCGGCTGATATAACGGAACCGTTTGCGTAGAAAAACTGGTCAAGACATAAATCGTAAAAAAAAAAAATAACATAAGGCTACAGAGAATGAAAATAACAATGAATCATTCTTAATTATCAACCTTTCGTTTACGTAGGAAATGCTTGACAGTGTCCTTTGTCGTACAAGTTAAGATAATGTCGGAGGATACAACATTGAACGAACTTATCAGAAGTTATGCAACAGGTATCTTCTACTGTGGGAAAGCAGTAGCAACGTATTTGATTTACGCTTGCAATTGGGTCTTGGGTATGTCATCGACTTAATTTAAATTTGTTACATTTATGCATCATTGCCATTATTTCATCATCAAAAAGAAAGAAAATACATTTAGAAGCATTTATTTATTGGTAGCAAATGTTATTTAAGCACTTTGTAGCTTTTTCCAGAATAAATATTGGTTTTTAAATAAAAATTATATATAAAATTGCCGGAGTATAAGATAGTAAAATTAATATAAGTTAATATCACACATTTGTAAACAGCTTTGAAGTCATAATTTAGTAGGAAATACATGCATGCTTTTTCTCCCCCCTCCCTTTTTTAACTTGTTGCTTTACAAATACTTCACAAACAGCCAACTTAAGGCGCACGATTTCAATCCGTTTGGAATAAAAATTATTATATTAGGTATATTTTAGGTAGCATTGAAGAAAGTGAAAACTGGCATCATTTTGGAATTCACGTGTAAGAAATGAACTATTGTTAGGAATACCTACATAAACAGGAGAGAAATAGTAGATTTTTATAATTAATGTTCAATGCCATTTGAAGATTGCATCTCTTTTGGAGAAATTTATGACGACTTTCCAGAAGTAATGGACTAGGAAAGCCATTGTTGTAAATTTTAATACATTCGAAATAGATACAAAATAATGCATATAGCATTTGATGGTATGCCTTGTATGTTCAGGCTGTTTCTATTCGTGGGCGTAGTAGTGAATGGTATTATTTCATTAGGGTATACTAGCAATATGTTTAGGTTCTACGAAATGGTCTAGAATGATAGGAAATGTTTTGTTTAATTGAGGAATTCCTTTCATTTGTAAATGAGAAGAATTTATAATCGTTTATATAATTTTTTTTTTTGAAATTTTCTATCGGAAGGAATATTGTGTAAAGACTCACTTTAACACTTTAAATCTAAAAGCAAACTGATGTGGTGTTGCGCGGAATAGTATTAATATAGTCGTGTATATTTATAAGTACATTATATGAACATACGTATTAATATTAATCAATGTAATTAACTCTTACTGGACTTGTGAATTATGGCCACCCCTGGCTTAATTACTATTTTTATTCTTTGAGCTTAGAGTCAATAATTTTCTTACACATTTTACTTATTTCATGAAACCACCCTTTTATCATATTTTCTTGGGTGGTACAGTCAATTTTCCTCGTCCGTTTCTTGATAATCGCTTAAAGAAAACCTATAGAGTCTAGGGTTCAAATCCGGTGAATTTCCAGGCCATTGCAAACACTGAAAACCATTTTTCACCATGAAATCTTCAACATTCTTTGATGCATGATATGGGGCAAGAGCTTGCTGGAAAATCATCGTTTCAATGTTCAGTTTCTCTGCCAATCTCTTCCTCTCGCTTCTCCTTCGGTGCAAGGCATTCAATCCCTGCACTTCAAAATGACTTGCATCAGAAAATAGGACCCTACTCCACCCTTCTTGTGTCCAGTTCTGATATTTTCTAGCCCATGCCAATCTCTTTTGCGTTATAGGACAGGTAAATACCTGTTTTCTAACCTGTCTTCGAGCTTTTCTTCTAGCTTCAAGCATCCGCCTAATCCGCCTAGAAGCACCGATTTTCACTCTCCAAATCTTTCTATAAATCAAAACGGTAATTTTAAAGATTATTTTGCTGGTTTTGATTAGATAAGCAACATCGTTCTGGACGTTTTTCGTTTTCGTCCTTTCCGTTGAGTTGTAATTGACCAATCTTATTTTTCCTTCTAATTATATTATTAACAGTATTCAAACTTACATTGCATTCAGCTGCCATCTATCTCTGAGGTATATTACTAAATTAATGGAGGATTATAACCTTACTTTTCTTCTTAGTTGTGATATCCTTATGATTAAAAATATGCTTGCTAAATAAAACGTCAAAACAGCTAGAAACACAAGCAAATTGCTTAACTTCTAGTACTACCAATAAAACAATAACTCCAATTAGCTTCTTCAACAATAGATATCAATAATGCGGTGTAGAATTCGAGGGAAACAGTTATTAGCACTGAATAACTTGTAACTTTAAATTTATCTGCTTGTTCACATTAATTTGCACAAGAATATGTAGTAGGTTGCGAAAGACAATGTATAAATTCGTAACCCTCCGAGATTATTTTTATATTATATGGAATCATTGACACAAGATGACATAAAATCTGAAGTAAATTCAGTGTTTTCATTGCAAAATGAAAATACTAGTAAACGATATAAAAATAACATTTTATGTTATAATATGAAAAAAATTTCCTCTCTCCTAATCTCTTTTAAGCATATCTATTTATTGCAACAGTAACAGTCCCCTAGCAAATTATTTGCGTTTAATTTATTGTGCTACTAATGTGTTTCTTGTTACTTTTATTGGAGCAGATAACGAGCAGTTATTGCTTATAGTTTTCCCCTTTTTCAGTACTAAAATTAACAAATGCAATTAAATATCCGAGAGGAAATTATTGCTGTTACTAGGGCAATCAGCGTTATCAACAGAAAAAGTTGAAATACCCCAACATTTTTTTTTTAAATTCCCTTAAACATGTATAGAATATGGGAAAAAAGGTATATGCACTGATAGACGCAAAAATCTTTCATTTATGCATCTACTTCGATTAAGAAAGTCTTGAATATGAAATTACTAAATTTGCATGTATCTTTGAAATTTTCGTCTCTATTTATACACAACAAATGCCATTTTTTGCATACCATGACAACTTTATTTTATTTCTGATTGTTTTCAAGTTAAGTGGATGTGTTTTTTATTAATTAGTACTTTTGGAAATGAACAGTATTCTTCTGCAAACTTATTCAATGTGAACACAGATTTTCACCAACATTTCACGGATTTAGTATCAAAAATAGTTAAAAGCTGGCCCTTCAATTTGAGGTTTTATCAGAGATCGCCAGATATTAACCTAGCAGACTATTGGTAGTGGTGTTATTTCAAGAAAATAGTATTCCTGAGAAAACTACAACTGATGAATTGAATAATTTTATCGTACACACTAACTCAGAGTTACTGCATACAACATTGAAGAAAAGTTTTTACAAAATGGCGAACACTTGCAACATCTAGGATGAAGTATGGATGGTGATGCTAAAATCCTATTGTTTGTCTAATAAATCAGTGCCAGAACTGAGTTCAGATTTTGTAGAAAGAAAATATGACGAATTAAAGTTACCTCTTATTTTTGAAACACCCTGTACTTTTCTTTTTTAATGCTTACCCTCTTCCTTGGGACTTACACACCAATACTCGGGTCAATTGCCTGTTGGGAAGCTAATTATCTCTGAATACACACAGAGCACACTACACACTGAGGGACTCCCTCATTGGGTGGTCAGCCCAATGCCCAGGGTCGCTTCGATGGCATCACAAACACGCAGATAAACGCATATTGATGAATGATTAAACAGAAGGTTAATCCGTGGCATTAAATGTTCTAAAAATAAACTGAGGAAAGCCACAGTAAATCTCATGTTAGTCGGCCGCAGAATTTGAGCCCGAATACCAGTTTCATACATTGCGGGCTGCCCCATGACCCGCTCGGTGAAGCACTTTTTAATGACGATATTATCTCTTCTCTCTTGGTGCTTGTTCCATTCAAACCTGAATCATCTTTCTGAATTCTACCAAGAACAATGCTGACGAAATGACAATGATAAGTTGATTGCTCTTAAATGTTTTTTTTTTTTTTTTTTTGGTTTCTTTTTTGTAGCCCAATTACCGATGAAATCGTTGTTACCTTCACTGTATTTGATAATTTACTCCAAGGCCGAGGTGCACCCTAGACCACGTCATTTCCGCTCTCAGCCAAGCAAAAATGATTAAGTCTAGGCTATTACTGAGTGGTATATAACGGGAAGTAAGAATGCGTAACATAATTATACATCTGTTGGCTATTACTACTCGGAGCTCAAGATTAGTTCATCCAGAACTTGATAGACCAGCAGGAAAGCGAGAAAAAAGCTAATAAGAACGTTGTAAAGATCTCGGTCAACCTCCTCTTAATAAAAATGTTATATCTCCATTTGCTTTCGTCTTCTACTCTCTTGTCATATTGCTTATTATTATTATTATTATTATTATTATTATTATTGTTATTATTATTACTACTACTACTATTACTACTACTATTATATTCATGGATTATTATTCTTATTCTCACCAGGCTCGTGGTTAAAACCAATAAGTGATTAAACAAATCATCATTCATTTGATAAATTCCAAAACACTTAATATCCTCCTTTGCTGGACAAAGGGGGAAAATCTTTACCCGACGGAAACGAAACTACAACCTAGAGATGAAGCTTTTTGAGAAAAATGGTGTCATGGGCTATGGAATTGGTTTTTGAATGTGATTTATGCCAGTGACGACAAACTCCAAAATATTCTGAAGCATTAAAATCCAGCATTAACATCTTTCAGTGGGTTTCGTTAGAGATTTGCAGTATCTTCTGTCCTGCAACTAGTATTATGAGTACTACAGTCACTTATCTGCTTTCAAGCGTTGTAGTATTCAACTTATGAAACTTATGTCGTCTATTTTGCAATAATCTCTCCCAGTGAGTGTAGGATGATCCTCAAGGTGTACACAAGTCATTAACTTGATCATAGCACTAATGATTGAACAGACATCTTGTGGTTTTCGATCTCTCCTAGACGCCTTATTGTATTAAATGACGTGGAATTGCGCAAATGTCTCCTTGGTGATTTGTTTTTAAAACGTTACAGAACACCTGCTCATTCCACGAAAAAGAAATGCCGCTCGTGAAGTTTAATAACCATGGCATAGTGACTGTGTTTCATTGCGAATAGCAGACTGCATTCCTCAGTCCGTTTGTTCTCAAGTGCATCCTTTCATTTCAGAGGAGAATGTATTAGCTATAAAACTTGTAACGTTGCACACCTGGGTTCGCAGGTTTGAAATGAACTTTTGCGTTGCGAGTTTGTGCTGAGATTTATGGCCATCATTCATTACAGTTTCTGTTAGTTAGTAAAGAGTTAATGTAACTGAAACAAAAAAGCAACTTAATTATAGACTATAAAATAGTAAAACGACTTTAGTAACAGCTTGTTATGGAATAAAAACAGAATGAAGATCTGTTAAGAGTATTTTGTAATTGTGTGGATTTTTAGATATTTATTTGCCTTAGAACGTGCTATGATTTAGAGATACGTGTTTTATATAACGTAACACAATGATGAATTATATCTTCTACACTGTCTCTCTACACAAGGCCAGAAATAACTTCCACTGAACTTTGGTCTCAAGTGCATCCAATAGTATAAATCATTTCTTAATAAATTCTTCAGCTCAGTGTATCAGGTAAGTAAGATAACGGGTTTAACAAAGCCATTTATCTGTCATGAATGAACGGCCCTAATATCTTCAGAATGATTGTGATTCTCCTAAAGAGTTTTAACCTGCCATTGTGCTTTATTGAACAGGCACTCTTGAGTGTATCTTACAGTAGAAGCTAGGTGTTCCGGTTAGGGCCACTCCTAATGACTTGGTTTTGCCGACGTTTCTCCCCTTAACTCCCAGCCAACCACATTGTAGTTTCAAATGACACCTACATTTTAAAAACGATTAAATTCTTATCACTATAGACCGGACAATATTGAAAACTTAGTAATGTAGGTGGGCAAAAAGGCATTAAAACCATGAAATATAGGCACTTAAATAGGCACCAAAATACAAAATAACCCTTAAAATAGGCACTAAAGATACAAAGCAGACATTTAAAAACGCTTCTATGTAATGATTAGAATATAATATGGGATGTATTTTGTGGGCCTTCAATTAAAAATTTCATATATTAAAAGTAAAATAGTTTATGGTCTAGTTGTTACAGTTTTACAAAGAACAGCTTCTTCAAACACTAATAAATAACAAGTGACACATTTCAAAATACGGAAATATAAGATATAATAAGAGAAGAAGTCTCAGATCAATAATTATACACTGTGGCATATGGGGAGTTGGGGAAATGTGCATTAAGTTCGTTAATAAGTAGAAGTGACAGTTGGAAATTTTACGTAAAGAAAATTAGGATCTGCGCCTGGGATTAGATAGCGTACTTTAACGTATTTCGAGAGTAGAATGTGTGAGTTTAAGAGAGTACGTGCCGCCGACTATTCCGGGGTAGCCATCTGTTTGAATGTAAGTAATAGTTATTGTGTATAAATACAATTTATCTGTGGTTTAAATAATGTTTGTGTGCTCAGTGTCTACTTAGTCCCGATATTTTCCTAATTTGATCTCGTTTAGAACATTAATGTTCAAGATTTCATTAGATTAATGTTGCAGTCACGTCCCTAGTCCGACCCCAGTTCGTCAAATAAGTTACGGAATAATATTTTAGGCGAGTGGCTAGCAGAGGGTCGCAACAATACTTTAATTAGAAAAGTAAAAATGCGATTCTTACACGTAGATGATATATTCTTGCTTCTCTAAAGACACACACAACCGAATATTTTGTGTTCTGAACAATTTACCTACTTCAACAGTACATACAAAATACAATTTTGGATCACCACAGATTTATTGCTGAAGTATAACTCTCCTTAGAGGCTTTTCTTTCGGACTTTCGCTTTCACAAACAGAGGCAATGAATAGCATTCATATAGTCGAGTGAAGAACCTTTGCTCTATACTGCTATGGTAGAAGCAATATTATTCAATATTATTCAGCTATAATTCTTGTTACCGTTCCAGGAAATATGTATTCACGAGGCGAATCACCTGCTTATTTCGTTTCGCGATTTACATTATCAGTCTAAACTTTAATTGTTAGCGATGAAGAAAGTTATAGGCGAAAACCAGCACCATAGATTAACGATTTGTTTTCAGAGCTAAATAAAAAAAAAAAAGGTGGGTGGGTGGGTGGTATAATTAAAGTACAAGTATGAATTTATAAGATTTTTTAAATAGGCTCTAAACTCCAAAATAGGCATTTATAAGCATTATAAAACTTTCATTATACCATTCTGAAGATCGATCTGAAAGCGGATATTGGCTGTTTTTGCCTAAGTTTCTGAACATAGTAATGAATTTGACATTTAGGGCAATATCCGGACTTATCATATCTTTTGTTACAATTTGGATTGTTATTATTGTTGTTTGAGTTTGGACAACAAGATATAAGGTAACATGTTATAGAATGAGAATATAATTTATTTTGGGTAATATAACATTATTTTTTAATGTTTTATTTGTTGTTATTTTGAACACGAAGTCTGTAGATTGTGGATTGAATACTATAGGTGTAAGTTTGTAGGGGTGAATGAAATGAAATGAATTAATGATGAAGCAAATGAACTCGGAGTTCTTTGTGCCTTAAAGCTATCTGGCATTCACCTATTCAGGGCAAGGAAATACTCCGACAAAAATCTTACCCTGATCAGAATTGGAACCAAGGACCTCTGGATTAGTAATAGTACTACCACTTGATCACGGAGATGGTCAAATACAAGTGTGTATTTGCTTTAGTATCTATCTGGATGTCTGAAACTCAGGGGCTACAAAGTTGATACCACCTCTTACGCGTTGATAAGTTGAACTTTACTGTTATAGAATATTCACTCAGCAGTTTTCGTTAACTTAGGCTCTTCGGCTATATGTACTTTTTTCTCGGGTGTTGCTCATTATAACAGCAGAAGAGTATAAGTGTTGGGTTGCCCATATTCAGACATAGCTTTGATAAAGTGTTCACGCACTATACATGACAAATAAATTAATGCATACTAGCAGGATTTGGGAGCTTGCAGGAAACTCAAGCTAACCTTCCAGTTATGTTGTAACAGAGGCGGACTCTGGCTGTGAATTTCAAGGAAAACTACATGCTAACGATCTGGTTCAACCACATCTCTCTGTGATGAACAACGGAGATATAAAGGCTGAGAGAGAAAGTATCTATAAGAAGTAAATGGGCCTCCACTTTTTACTGTTGCTAAAGAGTTCCTCTTTCCAAAACGAGAGTGGACTATGCGCCTAGTTGTTAAAATACTATTATTTTTAACACAATTAAGAAATTACATTAACATGTTAGTTTTTGCCTAATCAATGTCCATCAAATGTCTCAGCATATACAAGAGCCCAAATGAGGTCAAGGAGCCAAAGGATTCTCAGAAAATCACTGTACTTAGCAAAGAACACACACTTGCTACTTACTGCATTCATAATAATTGAAAGACTGACTGATGTAGGACTGTGAACTTTAACTATGATTTATGACCACGTGTATCACGTTACGCGTAAAGAGCTTTTATTGTTTAAGTGCCTCAGTTGAAATATTTCCTGCTCTTTCAGAGTCTTAGTGGTGGATAATAATCACACAAAGATGAGGGAAGAAAGGAAATAGTGGAAAAGACAAATAACAATTAAATGCTGAAATAAACAATAACTTGTTAAAATGATCATATATATGTTATCTTGCTGGGAAAAAATGATCGCATGGAATCATTAGGATAATATTCTAAATTTGCAGCATATACAGAGCAGCACACAGTGAAACAGACTTCTACAATTAAAGAAACACCTCTTTCCAAATTTTCATTTATAACGGTATATTACTTCTTGTGGGTTTAGTTCTTGTTATTTGTAAAAGTAATATTGGCTTTGAGTTCCGCTCTCCAATTCAACATATTTCCAGTTTTATATTGTTGGGTAGAAATCACCAAAAGAGATGGGCCTGTACTGTGCGGCGTGGCGGTGGATTGCGCTGGGGGAAGTTAATTTATTAATTAGTTTTTGCCGCGTTCTGTTTGGGGCATAGTCGTTGTTCTCGCAGGTCTGCCGGTGTCTGGGCCTTAATATCTAAGGAAAATTTATGCACCCCGCCTGTGCCCATTTAGCGCCGCTCTTGAAATTGATCTCTCATCTCAACCCTTGGGGAATTTAGGTACAAATGTTGCCGTCAGAGTGGGGCTGAGGCGTCGATTATTCTCCTTCGTCCCAACCGTTCTATTTCTTTGCGTAACTCTAAGTATAAAGCTGACATGTAACGGATTTTTATTTAAAATATTAATAGTAGTTCTCTATCTATATATTCAATAATACCGATAGTTAGAATACCACTAGACTTTTTGGACAGTGGGCACATTAAGCACAACAACAACACAACAAGCACAGAGACAAAGAAGTTAATACGCACTCACGCCGAGGTGAGATTCGAACCAGGAACGCTCAGGTCACCAACTACTCACCGCAAAGGGCATGGTCATCAAGGCCGGTATATATTCATTGAAATACCCTATTAAAATATAGGATATAAAGTGTTCAGATTATTCGACATGACACAATATTTAGAAGTACTTTGGGAAACTAGCAAAATTACTTGACTTGTGATAGACCGAACTTGCTGATGTGTCAGTAGAGAAGATTCATTGTACTTTATATCCGATGTACCATAGTAGAGAACAAAGGAGGTTAGGTGCTCCAGAAGAATATGTAAAGGTAAATTCGTTACGGAAACAAAACAGTTATAATAGCCTTATCAATGATATGATGATGTTCTGCACGTTCAGAGTACGAACTAACATAACGACACACTGTTCAAGGACTTAGAAAGTCATTCATCCAGCCACCCTTAGTCCGCCTTGGACGCCCTCCTGTAGTGATCAATGCCATCGAACTCTGCAGAAATTGCCGAAGCTGGGAGAGAGATCGTAACGGATTCGCCATCAGGGGTGCCCAACATCCATGACAAATTACTTGATTCTGAATGTACAACTTCTCTTACTCTGCGAATGCAGTGAAATACAGTCGCAGTAAATATGTGTCAAGTATGGTATTTGCAAGCTCCTTTTTAATTCATACTAAATGCAAATGCTGAAAACGTTGAAGAAGTTGAAATTGAGCATTTAAATTGTCTCTTCAATATCAATAACCTTATATGCAACATAAAATAAACGAAAAACATTGTTATATATATATATATATATAAGTGGAAGACAGAGTGAAATTAAAATTTTAATTCCTGCTAATGTCCTTTAAGAGATGTTTTAAATAATTTCTTTAGGCAGTCCATACTAATAGAAACTCTTTTAACACAAAATCCTCAACACTCAGTGCTATAAAATATTTATGAAATTTCAGTGTTGCCAACTTTGATTAATACAAAATGTGATGATTTTTAATCTATTTACTCGAATACAAGTTTCATATTTTATGTTCTATTATATATAAAATATTTTAATCTTTATATTCAAGGCAATATTGAAATCAGCCTATAGAAAAATTAGTGAACTTACATAACTATAAAACTCGTTTTTAAAATTTATTTTCATTAAGTAACCATGCTACGTAGCCTGGAAGAAAATAACAATTTCAGTGCAATAAAATTGAATTTTTAAACGGAGTTTAGTATAATACACAAAATTTAAATTATAGTAAAAAAATGTAATATTAACCCCACCAGAATGCGTTTAAAAACCAGTAATTTCGGCAATGCTATATTCTTTACATTATCCAGAGATTTGGTCTGGTCCCATGCTCTTCCCAGTGAGAAATACGCAAAATATTCATTTGAAACAAGAAACGTTTTAAATCACTAGAATAAATTTAATTTTTAATTATACGTTTATTTATAAAGATTAAAACCTATTTCAAATGTGTATGATACTCTTGTTAAAATCTTACTTTTAACAATTTATTATAAATAACTATCAGAAAAGAAAATTGAGAATAACATATAATGTGAAATGTAAAGAAGCATTTTTAGACAGAACAAAATAAATATATATTCACTTTGTGTATAGTCTGACTCTTATAGTTCTTAGTTAAGGACTTCAAAACAGAACTTCATAATCTTAATATTAGACATAATACTATCACATTCAAAATACAGAAATGATTTAGACGATAATTGGAATAATAATCTATAATTGACTACCTAAAATATTAAAAAGAGTAATTCTAATAACCAAACTGGGATTTCCTTGTAGAAAAATACATTTAAAAGTATGAGTTATATAGGTCCCGTGTGTTTTCTTTTCTTTTGTCGCGTTTTCTGTTAAAAATGTCTGTAGAGGAAGTACGTCACGGAGCAGCGAAGTGAATGATGTCAACATTCTTGGGGTGAAAGATAAAAATGGGAATAACGGAAGGAAATAGTGGAAGGGAAGGAAAGGTTTAAAAGTGCATAAAATGAAATATCTCATAATAGTGCATACTCACTCTCGCTTGTCATTCTAGATTAATTTCAAAGTTTTACTTGTGGAATGAACATTAGGAAGTTTCGATTGTACATAATTTAACTGAAACGAAGATAGAAATTAGCGTTTAAAAATAAAATTATATATATATATATATATATATACATACTAAAGAAATGAACGACAAAGCAAATAAAACTTTTTTAAGTTTAAATTTGTGCCTACGCCCCCAATGGAGGCAACTCCGGGAGGAAGGGACAAATGGAGGGAGACATCGGGGCGGCTAAGATCTATGGGCGAAGACTGTACAGCAAATACGGTCCTTAACATGTTTCCAGATTGAACACCTCAATGCTGTTGGAAGGCTTCCCTGAGTTGTTGAAGCCCCTCAGAAGGTCTACTTTCATTCTAGACTTCGGACCCGAAATCGTTCCATCACACCGCGACAGGATTTACCGCCTGAACCGCCCCGCTCTCAATTTCTAAGCTGCTATTATTTTCTTGGAACAATATTTCTATAATAAATAGAAATCTAACAGCCTAACCTAACCTAAACTAACAGTTTGTCTAACAAACACATAACCGCTAGGTAAGATCTATGTAATAAACTACATTATTGAACATTATGGCGCTTTTATCAGCCCTGCGACTTCTCTGCATACCGAAACCGCTATCCTGGTGTCTAAATCAGTATCATGTAAATTTTAATAGTGACAATTATACAAATAGTATGTACGAGGGTAGATTCATAAATTTCGCTGTTATAATCTCAGATCACCAGCGGCCGATAAATATTGCTCAGAGGCCCCTTCTTTCAGGCTTGAGGTTCTTTTACGTGCCGTAAATCTACAACATGGGACTTTACTTCCCTTCCGAATGAAGCCATACCTTTGAATTTTTACGCCCGAAAAAATCCATCGTCTCTGAGACTCGCATTCGAGTTCAATTTCCAATGGGCCGGCCATCCTGATATTGGGGTTTTTCGTGGTTTCCCTAGGTCACTGGGATCGATATTTACATTCCACGAATTTTCCCTCTTCCATTTCATATTATTTCATTCCATTGGTTCCGTTACAGGGTCGAAAGTGCCAGAACGACATGGACTGGCGCGGTGTGGCAGTGGCTTGCCCTTTGAAAAGATTTCTGACACGGCCTTTGGAATGCAAGGGAAACTTCTGAGGGGTTCAAACTTCTTGAAGGAGGGCTGCGTAGGCGTCGGAGTATTTATCTGGAAACATGTTAGGTATTCCATCTGCGTCCATGTAGTCACCGCTTTTAGATTCTGGCACCCGGTGTCTTCTTCATCCCCTTCCTCCATTGGGGCGTAGGTACAAAAGGCTACCCATGAGCAAATACCCCTCCTCTGTCCCAGAAAAGCCATTGACCTAGTGTTGATATCATACATTATATCATTGCTGACCAAAATTTTGCTAATAATATTTTTCACTTTCCAGGTACGTGAACTTGTTAACAATGCTGTAGTGCATCAGAGACTCTTGAAAGTGCCGCTTGCACTGCGGGAGGAACTGGACAAGAATTAGGGTAAGAACAGTGCAAATTTCAAACACTTTTAAGATCTCTATGTATTTAATGGACTGAAGATGCTGTCACCAAACTATGTTTCATAAATAAATACTGACAATGATCTAGGATTTTGACGATATTTGAACATAACTTATTATCACTTAAATTTTCAGGTTATAATTCTTTGTATGTGTTTTTCCAGTATTTAGTAATTTGTAAACTCGTATAAATTAACCGCTATGTGTTATGGTTAGTTCCAATAGTCGATTAGAAGTATAAAATGACAGAAGAATAAGTTCATTCTTATTAATTCTTGCCTCTGTAGCGTTTATCTGTAATTTTATATTCTCAGTGATTACCCAATTGCATTTCCTTAAGAGAGGTTGAAATTACATATATTATAAATGTTAATTTTCTGACTTTATGCGCCGCAATACTCAGTAAACCTTTTAATCTAAGCAAAAATTTACCTAGACATAAAATTGTTTCATTGTTTTAATATCTAATATTTATTATTTGAATTATACTACCCGCAAATACTTTTCTTTTAATCTAAAAACGTATGTTAAAAAAGAAATTAGAAACGGTTGAAGTTAATAATCGTGAAGAATATTTCTTCTGTAGTAAAAACTATTTATTATTGGAAAAAGGGAAAATCCTATATATAATTATAAAGCTCGATGTGTTCGATTTGTGAGAATTTAAGTGCCAGCAATGTTTTAAATTAATATTAGTGTTTAATCCATATGTTAACATATTTCTGGTTTCACACACGAGGTTGTATGAACTGTACTTTATAAGCATAAACGAGCGTTGTATGTACGCAGTTTTTCTTAAAATATTTTGCAAACATTTTAATATTACTTTTAATGTATTTATTTACTTTATTTTTGTCCATTTTGGTTTATTCTTTAACATTAAAATGAATATATTATTTAGAGAATGTTATTATAAACCAAATTAATGATCTTTCAGAGAATAGCGAAATATTGAAAATGTGGAAAACAGTAGGCCGGTTTCATCAACAGAAGTTAAAAGTTAACATGATGTTAAACTGCTTTAACATTAAAATTAACAAAAATTCTGTTTCATCAACCACTGTAACTTGAACAATTTGTTAAACTTCGTGTTCAGTTTAATCACCTTTCCCTTGTGTTAAAAGCTTAACAATTTGCAACGGTTCGAAAATGGCGGCCATTTAGATGTGAATTTCTATATTTAATATGTTAAGTTGTTCATAACAGAGAAAGGACTTTAAGGTGTAGTTAACTTGACATTTTTACACAAAAGAGCAATTTTTACAAAGGTACAGAGTGTGAAAATCAGTCGTCATAGGATTTTAGATGAAATATAAAAGAGGTTATAACATCTTTGTGCCCTGCTCCTTTTTATATTCCTTGCCTGAGCCGTACGTTTTAATTATTCTATGCAAAAAAAAAAAAAGTTCATCGGGGAGCGTTCAGAAGTCTTTGCGTAATGACACCGCCATTTCGATTCGTTCAATTTGCAATACTCGGGTACATGTTAACTATTATACTGGAAAATATGGTGGAACGCAGTAGTCTTAATATATTATTAAAACATTAACATAATCTAACAAAATAAGTATATTTTTAACATCTGTTCATAAAACCGGAATATTGTGTGCTATCATTCTTAACTCCCTTAAGGAAATTTTGAAAGCTTTAATCTGTATATCTGCACGCACTAACTAGGTTATAGGTAATACCTATAGAACCAAAATTTTTCTTTTAAAGGCAAAATTACTAATTTACTTTTTGAAAATTTAACATATTCATATGTTATGAAAGTATATTGTATATATGCTAAGAGATAATGCCTTGGTGTTGCAGTTAATATAATAACATTTTATGGTTGAAGGATTTTGCTGTATTCTTAGTTCCAAATTTCTGTAGGAATATTAATTTTTAAAATAAATTGCAACCTTCCAATTGCAGCTAAAAATTACCATCAAAGCGAATCAGATACAAATAAACAGAAGAAAAATTGTTACGCTAGTAGCTAATTTCAGCAACATAAAATAAAAGTCCAAAAGAGAAGTTAGAAATGTGTTTGCATAAAAAATCTAAAGTTTTGAAACAAGAAGCAATCACAAGTTTGATGATGGCAATAACGTCAGTCACTCGGTTTCTCTTACAAATATAATATATTTATCAAAGCGTTGGAAACTGTTTATCATAACGTTTCATAAAATATCTGTACGCTATTTGTATTAGAGGGTTATAATAATTATTTATTACCATCATCATAACTACAAATTGGAGGAATTGTGAATACCAAAATAATTAAAATGTGACCTTTTAAAAGGGGCGTTACGGATTTTTGCGCTCTATTTGAAACCCCATATTTTTGTTTTAAAAAAACTGGATCAAGGCTGCAGTATCAGAGAACAGCAGTTTCGCTGCATCTGGTCAAGGCTGGAGTAAAATGAGATGTAGGCTTGGGGAAGAGGTACTCTGCACTGGTGCATCAACTTAGTGCTTTCTTCCGTTCATCCTTAATCGCTTGCTAACACATTAAAATCTCGGCCTTGCCAAAGCATAGTCCTCAACAGAATTCAGGGCAAAGGCCGTAAAGATCTTCCTGTTGCATTAAAGATTCAAAAAAAGGCTAGATGAAATTTGGATGCCTATTTGACGATGAAATTGCTTTGTAGAAAGGTCCAGATGTGTTAAAGGCGTTTTTGATGAGCAATTAATGCGACTTTAAGGTGTCATAAAAGAGAGATGCATTTCTTTTAATTGAATAATTATTGGAAATTATTTCTAAAACCCTCTGAAGCAATTATTACGCCAGCGGGCTTCTTAACTGGATCGCCAATTGCATTTTTGTTGAAGCAAATCAATGGATGAGGTTCCTTCATGAGAAATTCTCCAGATATCCTATATTTTAGTACCTGCCAAAATTTGAAATGTATAATAAAATAATATAAATACATTCTAACGCAATATAGGTAGCTTAGGGCGAGCTGGGTCTGTATTATATAAGTATAGGAGAGTCTACATAGATACTAGAAATGTACAGCTAACAAACAGGAAGATATTCCAACTTCTTTCACGATCGATTGAAAGTGACAATACATTCGAAAGTGAAAGTGTGATCTAAACAACAGAGAGGGAGTGTGCTTTAGTAACGATGGAGAAAGACGGAGATTAAGCAACTCTTTCGCTTTTCTGTCAGTGGGATGAATCTAGTTAGACTGGAAATACATATAACTAAATCCATAGACGGAATGGAACAGGATTTCGAATTTTGTGGTTGTCCTCACTTATGCTGTAGTTTGAGGAATTTAGATAATGAAACATTACACAGATAAAATTTAAATCTTTTAGCATGGCATTTAAGGAAACATAAAATGTGAATATATTTTTTCTTGATGTTTTTCTGCTAACTCAGTATATCATCATTACATTTAGGACAACTTGAACATGACTTAATTCTAGAAACCTTTATTTACTTTCCAGTCATAAGTGCACAGACTCTTTAATTTCTTAATTACTTTTTAAGTTTCTGTCATGTCATAATTTTGCCTGGACTCAACCTAGACGACGAAGCAGTTGCACAACCAGCAGCCCATTCGCTAGAAGCAACAGGTGTGTACCTAAATAATACCGCCGCGCAGTACTGAGTCAGTGATTAAGATCTATGTTTAGCGGTGCATTGTGTCGTGTCACTTTTCTTCGATTTGCTCTGTTTGAGTCATGGTGCAGAAATTCATTACAGAATAAACAAATTTCATTTGTTAAAACTTTATAAAAAAAAAACGATCAAGTTTCTCAGTGTCGTAGAGAGTTTTACGAAAACGTTCATAAGGTTCGTTCACGGAAGAGATGCTTTATAAAACAAACAACAACAGCACTTGACAAGGAAGCAAATAGAAGACGACATGCTTTAACAGAGGAAAATATTGTCTGTTTGAACAATCACCGCCAAAATGTCAAAATTGGCCCAAAAGCTCGAGTAATATATCGATCAACACAATGCGCTAGATAATTACTGAAATTTTGTTTTCACAAGATAATGGGAATGCAAGTTTTACTTCTCTCGGGATCTGCAGAAGAGGATACAATATTAAAAGTTGTTTTTCAACGTGATAAGCATAGTTCTATTGTTTAACCGAGTTAACAGTCAAAATGTAAATATTTTCAAAATCTTCACCCGATTTTCCTTCATATTTAACTAACAAATTGATTCATGGTACTGTGGAATTATGTTAAATCAATAATCTAAATACAGTCAATTAATTAATGTTACATTTATTTATGATTTGAATGAACAAGGCAAATATCACCTAAACACCCTCTCTTGAAAAACATATAAATTTTCAAAGGTATGCCAAATTGCTTATTTGTTGATAAAAAAATAAAAGATTTTGGTGCACATGTAGTTATATAAAACATTTGTATAATAAAAGATGAATTGAACCCATAACAAGGTATCTTGCGATATTTATAAATTCCTCGTTTAATGTACAATAGATCAATTTTAATTCCAGAGACTTAGGGAAATTATTTTATATTGTAAAAAATCTAAAAGCATGAATTTACCTGTAAGAATATTTTAAAATTATACATCATCCTATTATATTATAAATAATAAATCTAAAATTCATTGTAGATAAATATTTCATTTTGTTAGTATAATTATTTCTGCATGCTGTACTTGGTGTTACTGAATTACACTACAATAGTTTCAGAGATTGTAGAAGGGTCTTAGATAATGAAACTGAAATTATATGGTGAAAAGTAAAAGAAATAACTTTTGCCTGCTACTGTCTTCAAACTTGCTTCGCAAGCAAGAAAATCCCAATTTTCAACCTCCCTTAGCATTTTCAAGATTTAGTACTATAAAAATCCTAACATCTTGAGCTAATTATACGACAGTACGGTTAACTGATTTATCGTGTTATGTAACTTAGTCTAGAGGGAGCTATTCACCTGACTGTGTGCCTAATGAATGTGGTTTCGAACATCGTAGGTTATTTATTTATTGGTTTTTTTATTTTAAGATGAAATAGCTCATACATAGGATGCAGAAGTACATAAAGAAAGTAATCAATGAGGTTCGAACTCTATAACAGTTAGCCGCTTTTACTTAACACCAAAAAGAGACATGCCCTACTGCTTCTCCATTATTATGTAATATAACTTTGAAAAGAAAACACACCTTAGTCAGTTGCGCACGGTTCTTTAGAAACTTAATGACATAACTTTGAAATCTGAACTGACAGAACAAAGAATCTGAACCTCAAATTTCTTGTAGACTTCTCTACGATCTCTGAAATTATTGACACCCGGTGTATTAAATAATGTAAGTATGTAAATGTATTATAACTGTCCCTCTATGCTGGTCGCGCAGCACCAGTTAAGCTGGAGCTGTCCTTGCCCGTAGATTCTGCCAATAAATCATAAGTATAAGAACGTGAGGTGTTCTAAAGGTTTTCGGCATGATTCAGAGATGTCGTGAAGATGCCAAATTGCAATTATAGTTGTTAAGTATTATCGTTTAGAGGCGCTCTGCAAAGTTCCAGATGCGTAAGTGTAGTCATTTGTTTGTGACGATCGTGTAAACAAACTAATGTTAACATTTTTTACAATACGGGTAGTGATAAAGTACTACTGCAATATAAAAGGAGTTTGATTCACATTAAAGGATTCTTCCCCTTTATTTTCAACAGTTAAAAAGTACCATGCTGAATTTAAGCGTCGTCGTATATCCATTCAAGATGATGAGCGCTCAGGGCGTCTAAAAATTCACAGTGCTGTACTCAATGATCCCGATTGAAAGTACGCGAGTTGGCTAACATTGCAAAGACCTCGATAGGCCGTGTCCACTCCATTTTGTGTATGAGAGAGCTTTCCGCTCGATGGGTGCCGAAAGTGTTAACAATAGATCAAACACATAATCGAATGCACATTTCACAAGAGAGTTTAGACTTGTTTAAATGTAATTTCAATGAGTTTCTCTGACGTTTCATAACAGTAGATGAAACATAAATTGATCACTATACCCCAGAGATGAACGAGCAGTCTAAACAGTGGGCGGCAACAGGTGAAAGTGCAACAAAGAAAGCAAAAACAGTTCCATATGCACGAAAAGTCATGGTGTGTTGCTCGTAGACTACCTGCAAAAGAAGAGAGCCATCAGCGGAAAGTACATATTACACTTTACTATTGGACAAATTGAAGGGTGCTGACTCAGGCTAAATGTCCACACCATACGAAAAAGAAATTTCTCTGTCATTACAATAATACGTCTTCACAAATATCTGGGATTGTTGCTGTAAAACTGCATGACCTTCGCTTCCAAGTGTTTCCACATCCCCCATATTCGCCGGATTAACTCTCAGCGATAACTTTTATTACTTGTAAAACGGAAGCAACACAAATTGTTAGAACTGAATATGTTCGCAAGAGTTTAAATGACGTAAAATCTGTGCATGCGGAATATTTGGACGTTATTATTAACAGTTGCATAGATTGACGTTTTCGTTGTAGCAAAAAGTTTATAATATGGTACAGAGGAATGAGTTATTATTATTATTATTATTATTATTATTATTATTATTATTATTTATACTATATATATATATATATATAATCAATCGAAGATCGCATAATAGCTCTCAAACATGAAAAATTGACTTGCCTTATTTCATTATTTAATTTTTAAGAAATCACTCGATCACCATGTTCGGTATTTTCCCCCCGGGGAAAAAACTAGGTCTTCAAACCTTGCGCACTAGTTGTACGTCTCTGTAAGCAATGAGTTTTTAATATTCTTGTCGCCTTTAACTGTAAGTCAAACAAGAATCTGTGTGTTGGGCTGAACACATAGCGGTTAAAGAAAGCAAATTCTGGCCAGGTCATGTTTGAACACTGCTCGGCACAGGGGCCGAGGAGTTTCTAGGCGGTTTGAGAGTTCCCTTGAAGATCTTATTCACAGTGTAAACAGAAAATATCTGACGACTGCAGATAGATAGTAAGATTTGTGCTATACAAAACGAACATCCTTTTTTTTTCTTTGAAATGATGATGATGATGATGATGATGATGATGATGATGATAATAATAATAAATTCACCACACACACACACACACATAGTAAAACAGGTTCCAAATGTTTACTGCCTTAAGAATTGCCACTTTGGAGCCAGTTATTTACACCTAAATATGCTAAACGCCCCATTATTACACCTAATTTTATATCTTTTAAACGCCATATTTGCTATCCAAAACCTAACGTAACTCGCTCTGTGCTGTGATACACCAGATAGATACGTATCATATTACTATTGAGCGGTTTAGCTCAGGCGATAGCTCTCGAAACCGGCATTCGGGTTCAATTTCCGTTGTGTTAACCATCCTAACTTTTTTTTCATGGTTTTGCCTGGTCATTTAAGTGAATACTGGGATGGATATTTACATTTCGCACTCCAGTTAATATAACTTCATTCCACTGGTTCTATTATAAGGTAAGGTGGGCGGGCGCGGTGTGACAGTGGCTTGCGCTTAGAAAATGTTTCTGCCCCGGCTCCTTGGAACGGAACCGGACCTTCCGAGTGGTTCCATCGGCATTGTGGTGTTCTGTCTGGAAACGTGTTAGGGACCCCGTCTGCGCATCCTCCCGATGTCTTCCTTACCTCGTTTCTTTCTCCCGCAGGTGCTCCTATTTTGCCAGCCCAGATCAATGATCAAATACCGAAAATATCGTCCTCTACTCCCTAACGCCTATCCATCCATAATGGATGTCTTTTCGTAAGGATTGGCAACAAAGGACCAATTCAAACACTTTTGTCCCTATTTATAATTCAACCTATCTCTATTGATTGACTCTATCTACAAATAAGATAGTTGTATTATAAAAAACCTAGCTAATAGGAAAAAAAGAAGAATAATAAAAAATTATATTTAGCGCATACGAAAATATCTAGATTTCAGTGTTTTTATTTGCCTCGTGTGTATTCAAAGGTTCGTGATAAAGGTATGTTTTATAAAATGCTAAATAAACTGAAGTGGACCAAATTAAATCTTCTTAATCTTTTGCCTGTTTATAAAGCAGAGCGTTGCAGAACATTGTTTTAAATTTTGAAAATTGAAACTGCCTCATTTGTTCTTAAAACTGTTTTATACTCATCACAACAAATGAAGGGAACCATTTTAAACCTATGAACATCTTGTGACATTAAATCCAGATCTGGTTGCCCATTTGCTTTCCACTTAAAATAACACTGATATTGCATAGCTCAATACAGTCTGAACGGACTCGTGAGCGGGAGGTCTGCGGTTCGAATCCCGCCAGGACCGTCCTCCCTGACTGGGGTTTTTTCCAGGTTTTCCTCAGTCTTCATAACTGGCAAATGCCGGGGAGGTACCTAAACTTAGGCCTGGAACGCTTCCTTCCTTAAAAAAAAAAAAAAATATATCCTTTCCCAATTTATCATTTCATCTCATGTATCATCAGTGTCCACCGCCTGTGGTGCCTCAGTAGTAAAAACGGGCGTTAAACACTACTCAAAAAAAAAAATACAGTCTGAATTCTTCTTTTCCACTGCAACGGTTCTGTCATCCTCGGGACAGGGGGGTGTGCGACTTTAGGAGAGACTTTAACGCCATTGTGAGTGAGGTATGCTATATCAGATTTTAGTCAAGTGTAACTGTTTTATTACCAACAATCGAATATGTGGATCAATAAGCAGGGCTGTCAGGATTAAAATATCCAAGACGTTCCCTAACCACATTCCTCGTCTATTTATATGATTGTTTGCTTACTAATAACATTTAGCATAGAAACAGGATTTTCGCTTTGAATACTGATGCAAGTAAAACAAATATTAAACTATCTGAGAATAATAATTTTGAAATCATATAATATCGAAATGTTCCAAATAAAACGTTGAAAATAGTAAAAATAACTGTGCTTTTCTCAAATGTGTAAAATATGGACACTATGGAGAACAATGTTTATTTACAATACATATTCCTAAAGTGTCATTTTTTAGACGAGTGTGAAGTTAAGAAGCAAGTGGAATGTGTGTTATACAATGCTTTTTCTACGACATCAAATATTTCCTATTAAAATGCGTTTTATTACTTATATTATTAATTTATTCAATTATATCGTTCGTTTAATATCCAGCCTTTAAAACTCGTGTGTCTAAAGAAAATAAATTAGTATATTACTCATTATTCGGTTTACGATAAAAAAAAGTGTCATTACAATGTACGAATTTCATCCAGTGAATTTTTAAATATTTATTTCGATCTTACATGATGTAAATATACTTAACACAAATAAGTAGCAAAATTTAAAATTTCATATTAACATTATAACCCATTTTATTCTCTAGTTATGTATGTAAAACTCATTGCTTGTATTGTGTTAAGGCTCTGAATTAACTAACTCATAGTCGATGGGCTGTGATTCCATGTTTATTTATGAATATGAAAAATTATAAACTAACGTTCGAGTTCCTCAGGTTCGCTTCCATACCAGAGACTAGGACAGACCCTTTTCAAAGAGCAGGCAAACATTTAAAACAATGTTCTGCAACTCTCTGCTTCATAAATGGAAATTGGTAAAGAAAGATTAAGTAGAGTTAATTTGGTCCACTTCAGCATATTTAGCACTGTATAAAATAATACTATTGTCATACACTTTTGAATATACAAATGGCCAATTAAAACAACCTAAACCTATCAACAAATTGTAAAATCAAATCCGGATATAGTTGCACATTTGATTCACCATTTAAAATGACACTGGTTTTGCACAGCTCAATATAGTCAGAGAATGTGTTGCTTTAGGAGGAAGTTTAAACGATTATGACGTATGCTACATCGCACCATGGAGACAATACTACTTCCGGCCATTACACACGTCAAGTACGACTCACTAATAATTATTAATGACCATGCTTAGCTTCTTGTGATTTGCCTGTCGACCTCACACCGCACCAGCCCACCTAGCCCTGGCATTTTCGACCATGTAACAGAACTAACGGAATGAAATGATATGAATGGGATATCAAAAAAAAAAAAAAAATCATGAAAAGGAAATATTAATTCCTGCATTCCAATATACTTAATGACCAGGAGAAACCAAGGGGGAAAAAATAGGAATGCTGGTAGCTTCCGAATTGCGAGCTCCAAGTTTTAAAGATTAACAACAATTGGGCGAATTGCAGCTTTACACACTCGTGTGGAGGGGAACAAAAAAAAAGTTTGTATTTATATATAAATCTTAGCCCTGATCGTAATATTTTGCATGCCTGGTTTACACTGTGGACAAATAAGAGAAAGAACATATTTGTTTCAGATTTTTAATTGCATCAATGGTTCTTGCCGTTTTCAGAACACATTAACGATTGCGCAAATAAGACCGGCGTTCTTGGGCACTTAAAAACTCCCTCAGGGAGAGAGAGGAGAAACAATGAACCTTCACCTAAACTGGGTTTCCTCTTACTTCTTTACCGACGTAAACAAATATGAATGTATCACTCCGCGGTGCATGACTCCGTTTGGTTAAGTAGCACTGTAAGGCCTACAGTTGGTGTAGCGTATTTGTTAGGTTAGGGTACTTTTCATAGACTTTATTTAACAACGTTTGCACGAAAACCTTGTCTCCACTTTTCACCGACTTCCCTTCACGGAATTAGTTCATGCTTTCGCCATGACGCTGCTTTGCGTTGAAACTGCGTGCACTATACACAGAGCAACACGTGCGTAAATGATTCATATTTAAAACTGTGTAATAGAGCATTCATGACGACTAATTTCTCTCAAGATTATTATAGTATTAATTAATATGCTTTTCGCAATGAAAACCAGCCCTTATTAGGATCTAAGCTACAAATTCCTTTAGCAACCACGTCAATGGTATAAACCGTCCTGGAGCTAATGAGAAAAGAACTGCACAACATGGTTATACTTATGATAGTATAGAAGTAACAACGAACAGATTAGAAATCTTATCTCCATTGGTTGACATAAAAGCAGAAAGGGGGGGGGGAAAGAAGTCTACTCCGCAGGAGCTGCATAAACTAAGCGAATTCCTCAGCAAGTTGACTAACTTTAAAAATGAATATAAAATTCAAATTATAACCTTATTAATTAATGAAATAAAATGAAGTAAGGAAATGGTATTACTGTGTGGTATTGGGGGAACAAAATTAGATTTTTTGTAATCTAAAAGTATCTCAAAAGAGAAACAACATTTTTAGAATTATTATTATTATTATTATTATTATTATTACTATTATTATTATTGTTGTTGTTGTTGTTGAGAATAAAACAAAAAAATTAATACCTTATTAATTAAATTAAATATACGCTATTGATTGACGATTTAGTTTTAAACATTTTTAATTATTTTATTTTTGAACTTACCCATTGATGTCTTCACTTTCACTAGAGTAGAGCAAAATAACAGAGCTTTCGACGTACATCGTATATTTAAGAAGAAGATGTTCATATGTTTCAATAAAACAAAAACATATTACTATTCAGAAACATTTAAAATGTACGTATAAAGCAAATAAAGGTACACAACGAATAACATGCAATCAAAAGTTTCATGGGTTTTCATTGGCTTTGAAATTTAATTTAAAGGTCATTGTAATAAAAACACGAAACGCAAACGTTTTCTGAAGATTATTACAGAATGCTCCTACATACAAATATAATTCCCAAACTCATGTTAGAATGATATTCACATTTACTATTTTCATGACGATACTTTTGTTAAATAAAAACATATGCATCATTAAAAACAGTTTATATGCTGAATTAATTTCTCCTATTGTTTTAAAACTACAGAGAGAAAATTAAACGCAAGAGCGAGCGCTTTTTAAATTTTAGTTTTCAAGTATACCCTTACTCCTTACAGTCCAATTTCCCTAATTTTCAGGAACTAATTTTTTATTTTATTAAATGATATATATCGAATTTTGCTGTAAAGAAACAAATATTAGTGCCACTAGAGTGATTTTATGTTTCTTTCAGGTAATCTCCCACCCCTAATAGCCTGATTTATCTGATTTTCAGAAAAAATGTTATTTAAATTGTTTATACCGAGTTCGTTGCGAAAAAGTAAAAATTGGTGCCGCTAGAGTAATTTTAAAATTTTGGATTTCAGGTAAATCACCACTCTTATAATCTGATTTCACTGTTTTTCAGAAACTATTTTTCATATTCTATTTCAATGGCATAAACCGAGTTTCATTAAAAAGAGAGAGAGAGAACAAAAGATAAGAAAAGAAAGACATTTGCGATTGCTAGAGCAATTTTTTATTTATTTATTTTTTTTAATTTTCGCTTTAGGTTAACCCCGCCCCTAATGTTCCAATTTTACTGGTTAACGAACTCGACGAATCGTTTTTTAATTGATGGTTATATGCCGAATTTCGTTGGAAAAAAAAAAAAACAAAAATCGGAACTGCTATAAAGTCAACAGACACATATAAACATACATGCATATATATAATATAACTTTTTTCACAGTCATTTTCGGTACCTAGTACGTAGAACGCATAGAGATTTCAAAAAATTTCAAAAACTTTCATGGGCACAACCGCAATAGCTACTACAATTCGCTAAAAGCCTTTGTAACTCTGCTGGGATGGTGGACTTCGAGGATCTTAACGTAAAAATGACAAGAGATGAGGAAGAAGAAAGTCATAACATTATAGTAATGTAGAGCATGCTCATTGTGCACAGCGATTCGCGTTTGTTAGTAAGGAGACAGGCAGCGGACCACGGAAAACAGTACACTGGCCGCTGTTAACATGGGAAACAATATAAGAAACATATGAAGAAAGAATGTTTAGAAAGTTCGTAGCGTAGGTGGCTTTCTCCACTGAGCTTTGTGCATTATATAATCAACGGTTTATTAGCTTTTCTTCCTTAACAACAAGACTTAAGGAACAAGGCGTTTGTTCTCTAAACGGACTATTTAATATTATTTCGTCCACTTAGCATACAAAACTAGAAAAACAAAATAGCGCTTGAATTTTGAAAGCTTTATTTTATTTATTTATTATGAAAACGTCGTTTCGTATATATTGAATTTGATAATTAATTAAAAGTAATGACGCAATTTACACTATATAGGCATATCGTCATAAGGGTTACTTCAGTTTTCAATAAAGCAAAACACGAGGAGACTATAAGAATAGCAAATATTCCCTGATAGTATCTGTGCATTAGCAAAAGAACTAAAAGGTCACTTGTGCCTTCAGGGACGTTGTCTTGATCTTCCAAGGAAAGTTCTTTGCCAGCTTTTTGCCTCTATCACGAAGAAGCGCAGCACGGAATGAAAAAACACTTTTCCTTGAGCGTGGCCTTTACCAAAAGACCAACTGGGGAGCTATCTTATCCACAATCTGCAACTGTATGTAGTAAAGAAACGTAGAATTTCATAATTAAATAATTTATATTTGCATATGTCTACTGCGCTTGGATGATTCAAAGAAAATTACGAATGCGGTCAAGCGTTTTTTCTTTGATCTATATAACTGAGTACCTAAGTATTCTTTTCTTTGAAACCCCTGGGGCTAATGCTGACTACAACACCAGCATCTGTTTCTGATGATACAGGAGTAGCGAAGGCATGGTTAAACTTGTTGCTTATTTCTTAGTGGCGTACAGCAATCCTTTGTCATCATAGCAAACTGAAATCCTTCGTTGCTGTGCTTGTGGGTACAGTATAACTCTCGGCGCAGTCACCCCTACTTCCATACCATTAGCATACTAATTTTATACTGGTCTGCATAACATGGAAGACTAAATGTTTGCAGTTCAATATTAAGTATGTATTGGATTGTTTGGGGCGGAGGAGAGAATTTCAGTACTTCAGTCTTGCTCAACGTCTGGCCGTTTGTGCCTAAGCCCCGGACATCTCGGGAAGGAGGGAAGGCAGGCTAGATCCACGAGCGATAAGGCACGAACTAGATAGGGTCCCTAAAGATAGAACACCTCAACGCCGGCTGAGCAACTCCAGCTAAGGCGTTCGAGCCCCCCAGAAGGTCCTCTTCCATAACAGACACTGGGACAAGCCTTTCTAAAGCGTAAGGCATCCTCATGCGTGCCGGCCTGCATCTCCCTGGCACTTTCGACCACGTAACAGAACTAATGGAGTACAATTATATGAAATGGAAAAATGCGTGAAAAGAAAAGATTCATTCCAACTTCGCCTAAGCGACCAGGGGTAACCACGGTAATATATATTACGATAGTCGGCTCCAAGAATTGAACCCGGTAGCTCCCGAATGTAATCCAAGCATTACCGCCTGAGTCACTAGATAATATTAAAAATACAATTTAAGTGAATATATTAATAATATCTTATACGTATAATAAAAACATTTTCATAGGAAATGTTTGTCTGATTTTACATAATTATTTCAAAAAGAGTACATTTCTATGATTGCCATATGTTTTTCTTCTCTTCTCCCTGTTGATCCTGGTGGTGAAGTGATTACCATACTTGACTCCGAAACCCAAGACCGCGGGTTCGAGCCCGGCCCGGACCAATGGATTTTTCCGGGCGTAAAAATCCTTAGTATAGGCTTCCTTAAAGCCATGGGTCCCGTGTCCTACATTTACGGCACGATAAAGAACCTCAAGCCTGAAAGAAGAGACCTCTGAGCAAAATTTACCGGCCGTTTCACGCCCTGATTTGAATGGGGCGCTGATGACCTGAAATGTTAAAGAGCGTTCGTAAATAAACCAAATCAAAAAAAATCCTCTTCTCCCTCTGAAAAGGAGAGTTGCTTTTGATTCTATATTCTTGGTAGATTTTTATTCGTCGACACACATTTTCTACATTAAGTTTTAACTTCCATTACTAATATTATTCTTGGCTTGAATTGATTTCCCAAGAGGAGATATTTTCGATACTTCAGCCATACTCAAGCCGTTGGGGGGCTACCTCCGGGAGGAATGGATTAGGTGAGGGTTCACTAAGTGGTGAGGAATTGACGTAGCTGGGGTCCCTAATATTTTTTCTGGATACAATGGAACCCCTTCCCGAAGGAATTCCAGCCGCTTAGAGGAGCTGCTTTCACATCAGGCGCTGGAGCAGAAATCTTTTCTAAGTGTAAATCACCGCCACACTACACTCAGCAACAGCCCGCCTCGCTGTCTACAACGAAATGAAATGAGGTAAAGTCGGAGCGCGGAGATTTCCTTCCTACCTTTCGCCTAGGCGACCAGCGGAAATAACTACAGAAATTTAAGGTCAGGATAGCACGCCCCAAGGGATTTGAGCCCGGGACCTACTGAATGTTACCCCCTGAGCCACTCCGGTGTATATTTTCTTGTGTGTACCATTAGCAGTAAAAGGAATGATTTACGCAACAAGTCGTATTTCACATGTAATGAACGTGCATGGTTCCCTTCTACCAAGGCCCGTCAATTCTCTTAAGTAATAATATAGTAGATTTTTAATTACACATCCGTGCTTGTTTGAGTTTCTTAATTTACGCTAATTATGTCATTAGCTACGAAAACGCGTAAAAGTCATCTATAATTTCTCCTTTCTTATACCTTTAGCATTTATTATTATTATTATTATTATTATTATTATTATTATTATTATTCTGTTTCATCCCTAAAGTACTATTTCAACTCATTACATCGTAATCTATTCTTTTTTAAACTATTTATATTTTGGGAACATATTCGCATTTCCTTGTAATAAATACTTTGCCCTCTTTAGTTTAAAAATAAATATATATTTATCTATATAGGTTGCATATATATTTTAAAATATAGTAATTAATAATATAATTCCTTTAGCAAATTTCGAAAGAATGTAAAGTCTTGCAATTGTACTAATGGAATTTGTTTCCAAATCTCCATCGATCGTACCTACAAGGCACCGTAAAAGATAAACAAGAAGGCATAAAAACGCTAACCTAAACCGAAAAAAATATAAAAAATGAAAAATCGCTCTAGCGGCCGCAATTTTTCTTTTACTCAACAAAATTCTATCGATTATTTAAAATAAATTAATGAAAGTAATTTCCGAAAAGCAGAGCAATCGAGCCATTAGGATTGGGGGTGTACCTGAAAAACTAGTGGAGGTTAAAGCGAAATTTAAAAATCACTCTAGCGGCAACAGTTTAATTGTTTTTAAAGGCGATTCCGAATATACCATTGAAATAAAATAAGAAAATCAGGGCATTCGAGTCATTATGAGCGGGGGTTTACCTGAAACCCAAAATTTTAAAATCGCTCTAGCGGCACCAATATTTATTTCATAATAAAATTCTATATACCATTTAATTAAAATAAGAAATATATTTTCAAAAATTACAGAAAATGGAGTTGGGGTATACTTGAAATTCGAAATTTAAAAAGCGCTCTTACGTTTAATATTCTTTATGTTGTTTTAAATAAAAGGAGAAACTAGTTAAGCACGTTTTATTTTTAACACAAGCATAGTCGTGAAGATAGCAAATGTGAAATAATAATATGATGTGTTTGAAAATTATTTTTATATGCAAGAGCTCTCTGTAATAATTTAATGATAATAATCTATAGTTAATAACCTTCAGAAAACGTTTCCATTACATATGTTTACTACAATAACATTTAAATTAAATGTCAAAGTCAATGAAAATTGGTGTTAAATTTCGATTGTTTTTATTTGCTTTGTGCATTGCATTTGTTTCTGAATAGTACCATGTGTTTGTTTTATTGAAACATATGAACATCTTCTTAAATACACAAAGTAACTCTAAACTTTCTGTTATTTTTCTTTATTTTAGTGAATGTAAAGATAACCAAGTATCGGTTCATAAACATGGTTACATTTAAACAGGTTTGAAAATACCCACACGGTGTAGATTTGTCTATCAGTGGTCATATATTGCATTTAATTAATGGTATGCCATTAATTTTTGCGGTTTAATCTCAATAATGATGATGATGATGATGATGATGATAATAACAATAATAATTCTAAAAAGGTAATTTATCTTATATAATACTTAAAGGTTGCAAAAATTCTAATTTTGTTGTCTTATTCCACACAGTATTGCCATAACTTATTTCATTTTATTAATTAATAAGGCCTAATTTGTACTTTATATTCATTTTTGTTAAAGGTTAGTAAACTCGGTGAAAGAATTCGCTGAGTTTGCTCAACCACTGCGTAACGGATTTTTTATGTCTAAAACACTGTTATAAAAGAATTTAAAATGCGAATAACCGGAAATGAAAGTGTATTGAATGCGTATTCACAATAACAGCTTCATGAATAATGCATATAAAATATTTAATGTGCATCGGTTCTTATGGCTATGAGATAAACGGATATAATTATGTTTATATGCAACTCATACATGCTAATAATTACTTGATACCCAAGATTAGAGAGAGAAAGAGAGAGAGAGAGAGAGAGCAGGTATCTTAGAACATGATTGAAGCTTGCGTGTATCAGCAAGAAGTAACATTTCAGTTTCTTGGTCGGGGTATGCAGATGATAATGATAATAGCGAGGAGCTAAAAATAGACAATCTTAATTAGCGGACCTGACTTTAGGCGGGTGAAAGTTATTTTTTTCTTAAAATACGAAATACAATACCATCTGTTTGATAAGACAAAAAATACCGCCACGAGTGGCCGAAGTCATTAAGGAGCGGACTCGTGAGAGGGAGGTCTGGGGTTCGAATCCCATCCTCTGACTGAGGTTTTTTTTCCAAATTTTCCTCAATCCTCATAAATGGCAAATGTTGGTGACTTATGCCTGGAACGTTTCCTTCCTTAAAAAAGCCTTTCCCAATTTATCATTTCATCTCATGCATCATCAGTGTTCACCGCCTGTGGTGCCTTAGTAGTAAAAACGGGCGTTAAGCACTATTAAAAAAAAGACAAAAAATAAAAACTCTCTATAGTAAGAACTGCTGCTAATTGTTGTTCAGTAATTTGTTCGTGGGACTTTTATCCAAATTGACCGCAGAGTGCCCACCATAGTGCGCGACGTACAGTTTTTCCTCAGGTGAACGTTTTTCAGAGATTTTAGTTATTTCTCTAGACTGAAAAAAAAAATGTGAGTCCCTCCAAAGAAAACCCGAGTGGAGTTAGGTCTTGAAACTTTTAAGCCCATATAATTGGATCTCTAGGCCGCACCAGTTGTTACTAAAAGAGATCTCAGATTCAGTAAGGACGTTTGTTGCCCAATGAGGTATGTGCATCCTGTTAGAACATCGTATCTATCGTATCTATCTTGTTTCCTGTTGCAGCTGTGGATCGAAAAAAAAAAAAAGTTTTCAGCATGTTTAAATTTGATCCTGATCGAACAATTTCTAGCTATTTATCACACCAGACATTGACCTTAGGGTTAGCTCTTTCCAGTTCTTTCACTTCATATGATTGCATTGTGGGTATTCATTCGCCCATTGATATGGTTTCCTCGTCAGAAAATATCTTTTGTGAGAACTCTCTCCGCAAGTATTGTCCGAACACGCAGCATATAGCAGGGATTAACAATATGTTGACAAATTGTACATGGCAGTCATCTCTGCGTATAGTATTAAAAAAATTTTTAGAGTGGCTAACAGCAACTTAGATTTCGGGAAAACATCTACGCGCCATTAGTACGTAGAGTCCAGTTTCTTCAAACATGAGATTTGCGATTTGGAGCGCTCCAAATACATTTGCGCTTAAGTAAATTTTTTGTTTCTTATGCAGTAACAACATGAAAATAGTTGAGCTCGTTCTGCACGCATTATCTGACAATGACGGAAGTTTAACCCACTTCAGAGGGTGGTTTTACACTCGAGAGGAATGAGAGCACGATGGGAGAGAATGAGATGCAAGGAAAGACCTTAAAATCTAGCCCATTGTTGTCTTATTCGAAAAATCTTTGGAATAATCGGAAAGAGTAGCTCTGATCACTAAACTGCGAACGTTAGACCCAGTTATAAATTTTCAGCATTTTTATGTTTGTATTTCTTAACTAGAAAACTGAAAACCCAAGATAAAACATGACTTCTTCTCATATCAACTACCAAGATCTTTCAGAAGGCGTATGAATTTTGATAGCGATGACAAAAATTGTTCTAAATTTCCTGGCATTCTTATTTTCAGATTAAGGGAAAGCTTTGAATAAAATCTCATCCAGACAACTTGATTCAAACACCCTTTGCTTATATATTTGTTGGGGACATGACGAACAATATGATGATGAAGCATGGGTAGATGATGTTGAAGAAAACGGTTCAAGAACGAGAAATAGAATCGGGAGGAAAGGCAAAGGCTTCACTTTCTCCAGACAAATATCTGCCAACTCTCATTATGGTGGGCAGCATCCGAACCGATGGATCGTGCTCCGCCGCAAGCTACTTCCGGTCTTTGCGGTCCATTGGCATCTGGTGGTTTCTGAAACAGTCTGGGAGGTCGTGCTTGAAGGGTTTCCCTGCTTCTTTGTTTCATATTGTTTGCTTTCTCAAACACATCTTAATACCCTCAGAGGAGTCTAAACAATTATATCTTCCCCCGTGGCGAGAAAGTTGCCAGATATTGCTGGAATATTATTATAGACTCGCTGCGAAACCGCCCATGCGTTTCAACACAATTCTTGTAATACAGCGCTCTAAATAATTACAGGATGAAGTGTAGCTTAAAACAGTTTCAAGAAGACACCACTCTGAGCTCGTTTGAAATTGGGAAGGTTGCGCGTAGAAATGCAAGTGAGTTATTTAGTAACACTCGAGGAAAGGACATCAGATTTGGGTGTCTAAATCACACTGTGATAGGAATATTCATTAAGTCGTAAATAAGCTAACATGCTCTATATTTCTGTAGTATGATTAACTGCAAAGGATACAAAACAAAAAGGAAAATGTGTTTATGTTACAGCAAGATACATATGTCTGGGAGAAGAAAGAACCTAAAAATATGCAGCTACTAAAAGTCCTCACAAATATGCCAGACAATGCTTCAAGATTCCTTATAGCCAAAGTAGAAAGCAACATAAATTACAAAGAATTATCACGGAGCATTCAAAGATAGATTAATGAAAGTTAAAAACCGTGTGCATCAGTGAACCATTAACTTCAATGCTGGAGAAACAGCAAAAATATTCTTTTCAGGTGTATACCCTTCTCTCCCGTTTTTTTTTTTTTTTGGAGGGGGTATTTACTTTTTTGTGCTAGAAATTTCCAGTTAAAATGATCGCTCAGAATAAAATATATGAAATATTAAAAAATATAACAAACATTTTCACCACACATTTACATGGTACATATTTATTTCCATATTAAAGATGAGGTAAAAGAGAATGAAGACGCAAAAGAGAGAAAAAGACAACTTGAAGTTTAATTTAGAAGTAGTTATGGTCTTTTCAAAAATAATTTATTGATATGATCAAAAGCTATGAAAATATTTTCGTTAAATAAACTCGCAGTTGTAAAAAGCACAAAGAAAGACACCCATTTACATAGAACAATAAAAAATTACAAATGTTAAAACTGCAGTTAAAAATAGTGGAGCAATTTAATCAGATTTTGTCTTCTTTTTTTCTTTATCTATTCAGCCCTTTCACTTTAGTATTTGCTTCCTTTATGATATAAGTACAATGCCTAAACCTGTACCTTAGCCTTTTGTTTAGACTTTTACAGTTACAACAGTTGCTCAAAATACCCACCATCGGCGTCGATACACTTCTGAGTACGTTGAACTACTGATTGAGTAACGTTTGCGAAAGTGTCCTCAGTGATTGCAGCACATGCCGTGTCAATTTCTTCCCGAGTGCTGTCAGTGTAGCTGGTTTTCTACGGTATACAACATCCTTAAGAGTTCCCCATAGGTAGAAGTCCAACGGAGTTAGATCCGGAGAACGCGGTGGAAACTCAATCTGATCTCTTCGTCCTATCCAGTGCCTTGTTTCCAGTACGTGAGGCTTGTTGCTGTACGAGGTCTTCCAGGTCTGCCCTTGTAAACATCGCATACGGTGCCACGAGTCTCAAATTTGTCTCGAATGCGTGCAATTGTCACTCGCATTGGCGGTTCTGTTCTGTACACACGTCTCCATTGCCTTAGAACTTCAATAACATTCTCGGTTTTCCAATGCCACTTCAAAATTTCTCAAACGATAATCTTGCTTCCATTTTGTTGTAGCAACACTAGCATATCGTAATGTGAGTCACATCTATTTATAGAATATCATAAGATAATCTTGGCTTCAATTGTTCATTGTTGATTACCTGTCACGTAGCAACGCTACCATAATGTATGTGAGTCACATCTGTTTACAGAACCTCAAGCTACACATTACTGTTGTTTTTCGGTCCAACTTTAAAATACGAAATTGTATATTATAACGTGCGTATATTATAAAGTGCGTATACATTTTTGACACCCTCGGTATATATAATCGTATAATAATTATAATATAGAATATTATTCCGTGTTAATGACTAATGTATGTACATTTTACTTCCGTAATACTGTTAGACGTCATAATATTTACAGCATTGTGACCCTATAAATACATGCATTTGATCCCTATGTTTGTTTCGCTTTCCTCAATCACAAATCTTTTATTGTTCAATAAGTATACTAGTGGTCCTAGGCTTAGTTGTAAAATTATCCCATAAGAGTAACATATTTATTTATTTGTATAGAAAATATTATTTCAAGTTAAATATATATGATATAGAACAGAAAAAGGTTTCTATATTTCAGGTTTTGAATTTGGTCTTTTGAAATAGGAAAAATGATGCCTAGATTCAAACTAAATTACAAAACGTTCGGAAGTAACACAGTGGTACAAAACAAATACATAACTTTTGAAGTGAAATTTTTAAAATGTTCGTTGAAATCAGTTTATCAGAAAAACTTATTGGATTATAATAGAAAAGTAACCTAATTTGAAAAAAAAAAGATGACAAAACAGGCCACACTTGTACGATTAAACATTTAAAAAAAACTGCATACAGGAAGAGTGGATTATATAGGAGCGCTCAAGAAGTAGATAAACCGGTGAAAAACGGAAAGCCGATGTTTATTTTACTGCTGCGATGCTTTAAGGTTAAGAAAAAAGTCGCAGTCAGTATATTGGTTAGAAGACATCTGCAAAAATGAGGGCTCTAGTTCGATCCTGCTTGGTTACATATTTTAAACGGTGTTTATAGAATTACTTTATGACAAACAGTCCGTGAGATTTTACAGCTGGATTTTCTTCATTATTTTCTAGTATATACATATGAAAACTTAGGACATTAACGGCTAAAAATAAAACGCATGAACATTTAAATAAAAAAACAGTAAAGTACATATTTATTATGTTAATATTAGTAAATGAGCGTTTGTATCGAGTTTCCTCCCCTTTCACGACTAAAAATATCGAGATTTTATAGATAATGCCGATAAAGAAAAGTACCCATTCTCAAGGAGAAACAAACGTTATTTATCTATTGTGTACCATTGTTTCCAAGCTATTGTAGCATTTGAAGCAACTTACTATGGGCTAGAATTAAAACTATCAGTAATTTTCATTGTTTGATAATCTTTTTTTCATAAGAAAGTGAGGTTATTTAATTTGGTGCAATCGTCAAACAGAGGATTGTCAGAGCATTTACAGAGTCCTGTGGGAGCATGGGCGTATGCTAGAGCGATCCCTGTAACTGTGCTTCTGCAGATGCAAGAACCTACATCGCCAATTCAAATCCTCGCTTAGGACAAATCTAGGTTAGATATTTTTTTCAATAATGTTTCTCTGCAAAGCCAAATGTCAAGTATTGGTGCAATTTACTACAGTTTCAGTTGCACCATTATAAATAAACATTACTTTTGATTGATTCCGAACATTTATAGGAGGGTAAAAGTGGCTTTATAACCGAAGAAGCTTCCATTTTGCAAGGCATCTGGAAAACATCAAATGATTCAATATATATTAAAGTGGTTGAATCCTACACATGGTCTGGTTGTGTGGAGAAACATGGTCGCGTGGGTAGAATTTGTGTGGGTTAATATTGCGACACCTCAAGGCTACCAGGGTGTGGCAAAGAACAAGCATGACGACAACTTTAGCCACAGTAACGGGACCAAACAATTATTGTTGCAGAAAGCCGCATTCCTTCCCACTAGACACTGTTTTTAATTCCGACTTTGTTATCGTAAAGCAGTAGTGTTCCACAGTCCCGCTTACTTGAACTGTATAAGCTTACGATTCTTTCAGCGTTATCTTCTTCCATTTGGCCATTTGAGTACTTCTTGCATCTTTGTATAGGTGTGTGACAAAACTGTACTTTCTGACATAGTTGCCATTCTGCATGAATATCACTAGAAAACTAGAATGATAATCGTGAAGTAAAAGAACAGAAAGTAAGACGAACAAGAAAGAGAGATTTTCCCCCTTAGAGAGAGAGAGGCATCAATGTGGGGGGGGGGATTATGTAAGTGGAGGGAAAAGATGAAGTAAATCAAGACGTTGCACCCTTTGCTTTTTTTCTTTTTAACAAGAGAAAAAAAAATAGAAAAGCAATCATCTCCATCCATAATTAAAGCCGAGATGTTCATTCACAATTGCACAATGAAATTTCGATTTGATCAATTTGGGTTATTTACGGATGCTCTTTAACATCTCAGGTCATCAGAGTCCCATTCAATTCAGGGCATGAAACGGCCGATAAATTTTGCTGAGGGGTCTCTTATTTCAGGCTTGAGGTTCTTTATCGTGCCGTAAATCTGCGACAAGGAACCCACGGCTTTACTTCCCTTCCGAAGGAAGGATTTACTCCGAAAAAATCCATCGGTCCTGGTCGGGATCGAAACCGCGATCTTGGGTTTACGAGGCAAGTATGGTTACCACTACACCATTAGGACCGGCATGAAATTTCGAAATATGCATGCAATCATGCACTATAAAGTTACCAAGTGTGTACAAGTAGTAAAATGAGTTTAGTTTACTTCCTTTGAGCCCATTTAATGATCAATAAAATATATACATTCTCTTCTCCTCTATTGCAGCGCTGTCAGTTAATGTGCTTTTTAAAGTATAGAATGATCTCTATATGTTACAAGACGTTGTGGGTGCATACTTGAATGAGGTGACTAGGTCAAAGTTTTCCCCGCATCTGAGTTCCTGTATTGAACGAAAATATTTATAATCTGGGTTGATTCATTCTTTTTGTTTGCTTATTCTTAGCTGCCAAACCCATAAAATTATGTTGATTCAGTTTTTGAATTTTTTGTAGTATGCGATGCAGGAGTAACATACGGTTCTATTTGAATTTTTTAAGAATATTTAATCTGAAATAATGCTAATACACTCTCTAGTAAATTATGCAAAAATGAGATGTTATGTTGCAATATGAAGACGCTACTTAGTCTCCTTTAAGCTTACGATTTTATTGCAAAAGTAACAGTACATTAACCCCTTCTGAACTAATAAATTACTTGCCTTTAATTCACTATGCTATTATTACAGTCGTTGTCCTTTTTACTTTAGCTATAATATAATCATTAGTAACTCTATACACAATAACAATAATTTTAAATTGCTAAAGATTTTCCTTTCTTTACCAATTATATGAGTATATCTGAGAGCGGAAAAATTGCTGTCACATCAGTGTTGTCTATAGAAGTTAAAGTTTCTCCAACAATTTTGTAAAACTTTCCTTAAATATGCATAAATCTAAAAATAGAAACATACATGCACCGATAAAAGTAAGTCATTCAGCAGTGCATTACGCATGATTTACTTTCAAAAAAGAGTTAAACATACAAACTGTGTCTATTTCGATTAGAAAGTCATACATATTGTAATTATTAAATTTACACCATTTTATATGCATACATACATTTGCATGAAATTCTCTTCTCTAGTTATAAGCGGATATCGGGTTTTCTAAGCACTAAAACCAAAATTAAGAAAAATGAAGTTATGTTGGTTCTGGACTGTAGGCAACAGGTGTGAGGAGTACAATAGGCCACGATCTACAAACAATCTCCTCTGCCCTTATATCTGTTCCTCATCAGTTCTTGTTTATCTATCAGGCTGAATGAATGAATGGTGTTTAACGCCTGTTATTACTGCAGAGGTACCACAGGCGATGGACACTGATGATACATGAGATGAAATTATATGTTGGGAAAGGATTTTATTATTATTTTTTTAAATGAAGGAAACGTTACAGGCCTAAGTATATAGGGTACCTCCCCGGCATTCGCCATTTATGAGGACTGAGGAAAACCTGAAAAAAAATCTCAGTCAGGAAGGACGGACGGTCCTGGCGGGATTCGAACCCCAGACCTCCCGCTCACGAGTCACGCCTTAACGACCTTGGCCACCCGTGGCGGTCCTATATATCAGGCGAAGACTCACAGCTTGGTTTGTTTTAGATTGAGTGTACCTAACTTGATGTTAAGTGCTGAAGAATCCTGGATACCTAATCATAAGGGAGAAAAATTCCTTCCTTTTCCTTGCTCTTTTTCTTTTTCTTCTACCTCTCCAAGGATATCTCATCGACTTTTTTTCCCTGCATTATTATTATTATTATTATTATTATTATTATTATTAATAATAATAATTTTAGAATAGGCATGTTTGATTATACATTAAAACCGACAACAGAAGGCTATTTTTCACATACTTTTTTTTCTTTCATGTTATTGCAGTTATCCTTGGTCATAAAGAACAGCTTTTACAGCGTCACAGGGTGATTGGGTATTGAATTTGGTGTATTATTACAGATAAAAGAATTACAGAATAAAAAGAAAGGCCGGGCAAGATACTTCACTAGTGTCCGGAAACCCTTTCATTCAGGCAGTACTCAAACGTTTCCACTAGTTTTAATGCGTAACGAAATATTTATGGCCTTACAGACGAACACAATATCAAGAGGTAAAAAAAGAGATTTGTGTAGGATACTATAGCACATTATGTTAAAAAAGAAGAAGAAATGGCTAGCCGCTAATTCATGACGAATTCTTTGTTCCCTCTCTAAAATTTAAAAAAAAAAAAAATTAAAAATGTTATGATGCACAATAGCATTTGGTTTGTTCGCTCTAACTTGCTGTGATTAACGCCTCTTCCATTCAGCAATTAGTTACCAGTTTTTTTTTAATCCCATCTCAATAATGTAGCTATTATAACAGCTTTAAGCGGATTGTTTGAAAATTCTTGTTAAAAACAATAAACAAAACCGGACCAAAATGTACCTATAAGCCATTTATTCGTCTCTAAATTTAATGATATTCGTTTTTTTTTATTATTATTTATAAAGCGCTGCAGCTGCTCACTACAGGGCTCCTTTTAGTAAATCTTTACTCGCTTCTGCTACGCCAGTCGAAATTATAGAAACTTGTACCTATGTATGTAGCATACTGGTCAACTGCGGCGTTTTACAGAAAAAAATCAATATTACCATTGAATTCAGAGATAAGTAAATGACTTGTAACTAAATTTTGGTGAGGTTTTACTTTTTTCCAACCCAGGAGCTTTTCTTGGTAAAAGAATGTTTTCAAAATTATTTACAGAAGCTAAGAGAGTGTTTGATAAATGGAATTAATATAAACTCTTGTCTTTCGATGTTTTTACATGCATGATTTGGTACTTGCTGCAGATTGTAGAACTTTGCACCTGTTTGTGGCGTAGAATGGATATCAAATATTAAGATGAATGTTTTGTTCGTCTTCTTCACTGGAGCATTTTGATGTAGACTTGCCGATTATGTACAGTTGGAGAGGATTTGAGTAAGAATAAATGTTTGGGAATATATTGGACTGTGAAACAGTTCTTATGGCCCACTTTCACTGAAATATAATAATAATAATAATAATAATAATATTGTCTATTTATGAAAGCCCAATCATAATATTTCATATATTGTAATTAGTAATGTAGATTATTATTATTACTTTATATATATATATATAGTATGGCATAATGCTAACACTGAATTGAATCTCAAATAAAAAGAAAAAGCTTTTTGGTGTTTTGCTACGGTAGCTGGAAAAGTCAACAAAAGGGTCTTAAAACTTTAACAATGAACTAGAGGAACAAGCGTGAAGCCCCTTTTTCTTTTTAAAAGAACTGCTATTGTAAAGTTAATAAACTCAAGGAATTTTAAATCCGTTTGGAGCTTTGACCCCGACCAGCTATTGTACTGTTAACCCTTTAAGTCAGCGAATACTAACAAAATATTTTAAAATTTCAAAAATAGCGAATGGTACGCCTTCCAGGTGAACACAGACCAGCCATAGAAAAATATATGTTTGAATTTTTAAAGATAGGCGCAAAGATTGCGCGTGCCTATGTAACCCCATGATATCATTAAAACCAACAATTACTTGATTTGAATTTATATATAAGGAATGGTTTCTTGACTGCCGCATTCAGTTTTCAAGTTCTACATTCGGCGAGACAGGCAGAGCTTACACCCGGCTAGACCAAGTTTAAACCTACACGCGGCAAGATACACGCAGTTTACAGAAGCAGTCCGCAGTACTCATTGTTAAGTTCTACTTTCAGTTTCACGCGACGCGGCACTCATCTGTAAGTTTCACACGCGGCAATTAAGTTTGTATCAACATAGCTAAGTTTATCGTAGGCAAAACACCAGAGAACGCGGAAGATTTGGACATAATAAAGTATATATATATATATATATATATATATATATATTATGTCGCATCTCGTGCTCCTTTACAATAATGAATTGCTCTTCCAGTCCCGTTGAGTACTAGTCAACAAAATAGCAAAATTCACCTTGAGAAATTGTTATCATTGAAGTGTGGGCAACAACATTGAAACGACCAATAATCCTTCTACAAAATCACTTCAAAAGTGGCATCACAACGTAAGGTCACACGACGTTGACAACAAATCGCTTCAAAATTGGTGCCCAACCTGGGGTACTTATCCGGAGCCTATTAAACAGCTTCATAATTTGGCGCCCAGTGTGGCTGCCATACCAAACCGCTTCTGCTGTTGTTTACTGAAGAAAATAAAAACTCCTTGGTATTGGAGGCTTTGAGCTATGCGGCATATAGTTAGTTAGGAAAAATATTTCGATTATTAAGAGTTCCTTAACACAGTAAATTATATATATTTGGCTTCGCTATGTAGCCATCTACCTTTATCCCATATATTTTAAATGCCTTTTTGGAGTTTAGTAATAAAACAGACAATCCGGAAATGCCTCAGCCGAAATATTTATTTAACAGAACTCACCTAGCAACAGTTAATTGGGTATAATTTGTAGCCTATGCAGTTCTTTACATCTAAGGTAATTACGAGATGCGGCATAGTAGTGCCAACATTTACAATTACAGAAGTCGTAGCAGAGTACATTGTTTCGTCCCTGGTCAAGGGAAATAAACCTGGTCTTCGTAGAATAGCCATGTTTTCGGTTAAAATTATGTATAAAAATATCTACATAGTATATCGCACGAAATGTATAAATATATCTTTCATGAGAAACGTTTATATAAACGTTTGAAACACCCCACTTCAAAGTAACTCATTATTTAGAACTGATAATTTTATAGCAAGAGAATATGCAGTAATATCCTTGTTAAAAGTGACAGACATTTCATTGTGTATAGGGCCAAAAGACTATTTGCATGTCACATTTGTAAGGATTGATGAAACGTCAGTCCATAAGAGTTTCTAGAGCTAGATAAAAGAGCAGAAGGTGCAAACAAGGGGTTTCAGTAATTAAGTTCAAAGTTCAAAATAAATAACTTTATATAACCACATTTTGAGATTGAGAAAGTGCCGGTTTTACTAGAATTACGAATAGCTGTTGTGTATTTTTACCGGAATAATAAATTACTATCTTCCATTTGATGCATACCTAGGTTTGTACCTCTCTATTTTAACCATAAGCTTCTTTCTATATTTAGAAGTCTAAAGATATACAAGAGTTAGTGACTTTTGAATGCTCCTGAATTCGCACCTGTGTAAAAGAGCGATCTCAGTAAATTTAATTGAGCGGAAAAAGAACCAAATTCATAACTGGTTAATGTATTTGAGAGCAAAATGTGTCCTTTACTTCTTTTGTTAATACCTTTAAGTGAAACAAATGTTGCTTTCCTAAACGTCAAATAATTTTCTATCTGTTCGTATAAGATTTCTTCTTTAATTACACATTTCTGCGAGCTAATGTTCCGCACACTTCCAAATAAAAGCATCTTTAGAAAAGCATGTTATAATAATGATGTAAGAAAAATTGTATGCATCGAGTTAAAAATTGTTAGTGATGATTAATTTTATATTAATGATAAATAATTACAATTTTCACTACAAAATAAATTTACTACATGACTAGAGTTGTTTTCATCAACAATACACTACTGCTACCACAACCTTCTGTATACATATCTTACAACATATGTTTCTAGATAAAACATGAACACTTATGCTGACGTTTATAAAATTTCCGTAATGTGTTTAATTCTGCCACTTTCGTAGAAAAAATAGCGCGTGACACGCTTGTGTCGATTCTGGTGGTGTAGTGGTAACCGTACTTGCCTCCTAAACCTAAGATTGCGATGGCTTTTTTTCGGGCGTAAAAGTCCTAGGTATGGCTTCCTTCGGAAGGGAAGTAAAGCTGTGGGTCCCATAGCGAAGATTTACAGAGGTAAAAGAACCTCAAGCCGAAATAAGAGGCCTCTGAGTAAAATTTATCGTCCTGAATTGAATGGGACGCTGATGACCTGAGATGTTAATAAACGTCCGTAAATAAAGCAAATCAACCCATTTGCGAATTTTGCAATATAGTCCTTTCCACATTTATATTACAATATACACGTAATGCTAACTAGGTAAAGATAGTTTTAACACCTCAAGGAAGTTTCTGTTGTAATGTCCCTTACTTTATGAATTATTGTTTTTATCAGTTGTCCTGGTAAAATGTTAAGAGCGCTACCATAGTTGCTTGTATCTTCTAATTTCAATATCTACCCATATATAATGAGTTTTAAAATATGGAGTCATTTTTAATGTATGCGTAGACCCGAACCTGTCAATAATTATGTAGTCTTCATACTTAATATAATAAGGCATTTTATGTGGAACCTGTTTTAATATGGACCTGTTGATCACAACTTTCCCAGTACACGAGGAGTTTTTCTGTCCGGGAATATGCTATATAATTTTCTTGTTGTTTAATATGCATATACTTGTATGGAACAGAGGAGGAGCTTGCAGCAATCGGTCATACTGTAGCTATGTTCCCCAAGGGGACACTAAGGAGCTACATGAGGAATACACCGGGGGTTAGATTCATAGGCGACGATACTCGGGGGTGGGGGGTTCCTAAAGTTTCTGGTTAGTCCCAGATTACGGCACGACAGAGGTACGATAAGAACCTGTTAGAAGCCAGGAACTCTCCAAGTGAAAATCCACAGCATCGCCGCACAGCACCAACCCCATTTGTCCAGTACTTTCCTCTCTGCAATCACAGCTATGAAATGGAATGGTATAAAATGGTAGAGCGAAAAATTCATCGAAAGGAATATTCATTCCCCTAAATGATAAAGGGAAAATTAAGAAAAACTTAAGGTTATGATGGCTGGCTCCAAGAGATCTGGACCCGGGTCTTCTCTTGCGAATTCCAGTCATTACGTAATTCCGTTCGATTGTTTAATATGCAATGTATAAATGAAATCAATGTATTGCTCTTGTTTCATTACGTAACATTTATCTAACTTATTACTTCGCTTTTTTAAAATAAAAGCTTGTATTGTCACCAATAATTGTTTTTTTAAATGTTGATTTTCCAGCCATCCTTAAAATTTGGGTTATACTGCTTCGTTTTTACCCTTCCGTTCTGTAAATGTCACCTCGTTCAGTGAAGTTCTCTTTGTAGTTATCAAGTTCGTCTCTGGAAATAAAAACACATTTTCCTCTTTTTCATCATTTAACGACGCAACATTTATTCTCTTCAGCTTGTCTTTTCTCTGAAAGTTGCTGAATTTTCTTGTTACCATCCGCATTCCACGTTACTGCTGACCATGTCTGTGGTTGCAAAAACTGTACTTCCTTTTTCTTGCTTCAGTTATATTTACCGAATCTTTCTACATGCCAGCTTTTAAGGTTATTCTTAGTAACAGGAAATCAGGTGATTTATCAAAGAAGCAGATTGGTTTAAAAAGGCCTTATATATACACTAGAAAAGGATAAAACGCTAGGAAAAAATGGGATGAACACATTCAAACTGAAAAGGATAAACTGCAGAAGATCTGATCTAAAACATTGTAAAATTCCCAATATGTGTATTATAGAATACTAAAATAATACGAAACTTTGACATAAATAATTCATATTTATAAGTAATTGCAGCTTTATGACAATTACAATTTAGTTCTCATTTATAACGTGAATTTAATTATGGGAAAACCGCAAGCAGAGGACATTCAGAGATAAAATCAGATCATATCATAAAAGAAAAAGATTTGGAATTAGGAACAAAAACTCTTAAAAGAAAAAATAAAAACATACGAGAGGAAATAAAGAAAAAGCATAAAAATTAACAAAGACGCAAAAACTGTAAAAATGTTATAATGAAAATAAAAGAAATAAAGAATGTTGCAGAAAAAGACAGAATTACAGTAGTTTTAGCTGTGTATTTTAATTCAATTTCACTGGGGCCTATGTCAGTAGTGTATGAATACTAAATGACCCAGATTAACAAAATTACTCATGTCTACAGGCAGAAAATTTCTGACCCGGGAAGTAACTAATAAGAGCAAAAATACAAACATACCTACCATATAATTGCTACCGGGGTGTAAAACGTTCCGAAATGCCTTCCTGGTTAAGTAGTCCAGCGGCACAGTAATAGAAACCTTAAGATAAAAAATAAAAATATAAAACTCGTTGAAAAGTTAACTGAATTGTTCATTATTGTCTACTTTTATTGCTGGCGGATCAAATTAGTCTTTATTTATGATTAAACTGATGTTCATACATTGCATTGTAGAAATGTTTTATGACGTATTGAATTAATACTTTGAATTATTGTTTTAGTTAAGCAGAAATATTTAACACAAGTTCTGTTCTTCCTTTCCCCGGGAAGATATACAAGAGACCTACATATACTTATTTTATTAGCTGTTCCAATAGAATACACTCTCTCATTAGTGCAATTAAATGTATATGTAATAAACATGAGGAGAAAATTAAATAAAATGTCAACATAAACATAAGATTTTAATATATTTAATGTTCTTCTTAAAAAAATAAAAGTAATAGTTGAAGGGTTTTCAAATCATTTATTATTTTTGAAATACTAGTGTGAGATGTGCCTTATTGATTACTTATTTCTAAGACTATCCTCACTTCTGTACAACAGCCGCCATTTTTTTTTCTTTTAAGGTTACCTCCTGTGTTTGAATTTATTTCTTTCAAAGCCTTATAGTCATGCAATTTTGGCTTGGCCGTATGCGGTAATATATTTAACTAATATTGCGAAAAACATTGTCCTACAAATCGTTTTAATTGTCCAAACCATATCATTTGCTTTTTTTCTTTATGATTCTTGGGACTGAATTTTCTTTCATATATTTTTTTTTTTTTTTTGAGTAGTGTTTAACGCCCGTTTTTACTACTGAGGCACCACAGGCGGTGGACTCTGGAGATACATGAGATGAAATGGTATATTGGGAAAGGTTTGTTTTTATGGAAGGAAGCGTTCCAGGCCTAAGTTTAGGTACCTCCCCCGCATTTGCCTGTTATGAAGACTGAGGAAAACCTGGGGAAAAAAAACCAGTCAGGGAGGACGGTCCTGGCGGGATTCGAACCGCAGACCTCCCGTTTACGAGTCCGTGCCTTAACGACCTCGGCCACCCGTGGCGGTCATATCCTACGTTTTTAATTTTTCTTTTTTGATATTTACATTTTATTTTCCCTTAATTTTCTTTTTCAATTGTATATATTATACACACACAATTTAAAAAGAAAATTAAGGGAAAGAAGTGTGTGTGCGCGCGTGCGTGCGTGCGTGCGCGCGTGCGTGCGCAGTCATGTCATTTCTTTAATATTTTCCTCAAATACGTTTTAAAAAGCAAACTATAATGTACTTCTTGACTTCAATCTTTTAGGCGTTACAGCACTTTAATTTTCGTACAAAAATTGACTGCAGCAACAAATATCCATCATTCATATGCATTTACTACATGTTTCCATTATGTGCTCATTAACGCACTCTCATAAGCTTTTTTCTAACTCTTTTAGGGCCACATGAATTTCTTTCTTATTCTTACCTGCTTCTCTTTCAACGTCTTTAAAATAAATGGCTTAATTTATCTCCATGCCGGAAATGTTACTTTTTATTTGTCTGAAGCCCCTCCTCCTCATTTATCAGTTCATTGTTTGATGACAGGAGACATCGTAGTAAGAAGATGCTGGAATTTTTCACACATTTTAGATATCTGTTTATTAAATTACCAATTTTATTTTTTAATTATCTTTGAGAAATTAAAGTGATCTCTTGAGGATGTTATGTTCACTTGGCGCTACAGCCCGGGGTGAGCCTAGGCCTACCGCGGCGACCTCTGTATCCTCTACCTCCGTCTTATCATTCCATTGATAGAATTACAGAAGGCATGTAAGATGCGGCATTCCTATTGAAGAACGCCACCTCTCTATCAGGAAGCTTCCCAATTGTCCTCACGAGACTGGGTGTATCTCTTTCCAGACCTTCTTAACTTATAAAAATTCCTATGTAGGTCCCGGCCAGCAATCAGAAATGCTAACCACTAGGCCAAGGAGGTGGTCAGGATGTTATCCTTTTTATCTAATGTGTGCAAATGCCACTAATTTGTGAATACCATTACGAATTGGAACTTTTTCTTGAATAATCTCGTGAAGCACGAACGGATTTGGTAGAGATATACAAGTCACAAATAAACTGTTGTTGTGGAATGGAGTAATTAGGCCTAATATTTGCCGTTTAGCATTAATCATTAGCATTAAGTTTTTACTCTAGGACTATACGTGTATTGTTTCTTTCATTGTTCAAACGACTGACTGAATGGCGTAAGACTCCATGCCAACGTAGCAGTTCTTCGTCATACCTGGCCTGTAAGTCCCTCGTTCAGTCCTGCTGCTCCTGAACAATAGCTTATGGGCCATTTACACAGCATTCTATAGTGATAAGTCTGAAATTAAAAAAAGAAATATATCAAAGTTTTCGGGGAATCTCTATATAGCACAGAGCAAATGAATAGCGGACATGATTAAATAAGATAAAAAGCACATGTACATTTCATATAGATAAACCATAATTTCAAGAAAATGGGTCGAAGCTTTATATCCACCGTGTACAAATTGAACGTACCTTGAAGCATAACTGTATTTTTTTCTTTTCCTTTATTTTAGAGCACAAATGTTATTTCCTCGCGGAAATCTCTTTGAAAATGTTGTCAGTACTGTGTCTTCAATGTTCTATTGTTTAGTAACAAAATTATACATCGCATATGTTTTTGTATTTCGTTTAAAAATGTTCTGGTACTCTTCTCCATATCTTTTCAATTTCTGCATTCTTCGGTAGGCCAATCTTATGATTGCGTTCATTATTATTTTCAAAGATAATCAAACTGGGAATAGCGAACTTATATTTACCGAACAGTTAACAAAAAAAAATCCTGTCTTGTATAAAGTTATTAGTAAATTTATTATTTATTTAAATTAAAATGTAATTTTTGATTTGTTTTAATTTGGACGTTATTTAACATCTCAAGTCATCAGCGTCCCAGTAAATCAGAGCATGAAACTGCATAAATTTAGCTCAGACGCCTCTTCTTTCAGGCTTGAGGTTCTTTTATATGTCATAAATCTACAACACGGGATCCATGGCTTTACTTCCCTCGCAAAGAATGCCATACTTAAGAATTTAGACCCTGGTTAGGGTAATACGCGATCTTTGGCCTATGAAGTAAGTATGTTTACCATCAGAACACGAGGGCAGACTAAATTAAGATTGTACAAAAATAGTATTTGGTAAACAGTTTACCAAATGCGTAATGAATCTCGAAAATAAGGAGGGAGTAACTCCACAATGTTCTTATTCTTTATCTTCTTTTTTTCCCCTCGCTTTTTCTCATCTACAAAACTTCTAATCTAATGTATTGCTTTCTCACAGTATTGCACGAGAGCTACGACACACAAAGCATCTAAATGTAACGTGACTGGCTTTCCTCTATCGAATGTGGTCCTTGAAACAATGCTGCTGGATTAATTTCCGTTTTGCGTGCAGCATTACATTCTACA